>VZUA01068196.1:0-20362 GCA_013401035.1 Horornis vulcanius
TTCATTTTAGAAGTACCTACAGTTTAAAAACATTAAAAACAAACAAACTAACAAACAAAAGTTAGAGGCTGTGCTCTTTTTTATGGCTGACATTTTAAATTTCGAAATGTCATCATCCAGAAGTCACCTCAGCAAGCGCAGGGCGTGTTCCTGCCAAGCTTTGCCAAGCACTGCTTTGGTGCTTTTTGAATGTGAAAAATACCAGCCTTTTTACTGCCCTGGCTGTTCAGGAACGTGATCCTGGCAACAGTTCCCTTTTCCCTATTTTAACCTTTTTTTTTTCCTCAGCTCTGAAATTGCTGTGTAATGTTTTGGTAGCTGGTATCCTGCTCTCAAACCCAGCAGCTCCCAAGTCTGCATCGTGTCACATCTCAGTCTCACAGCACCCAAAACCCAAATCCTGCTTGGAGCAGTGGCATGGCCATAAAATTGAGGACTTTCAGGTAAATTCTGCCTGGCAGTTGCTGTGTAGCCAAGTTTATGGCTGTGAGAGGAGCAGGGTTAAACACTGACATGGAGCTGAGGTTACTCAAGCAAGAGTGGAGTGAATTAAACAAGGCAGGTAGGAGGGAAGGGGAAGAAATGGGGAGAGACATCACCCTAATCACAGTAATGCAGTCAATGCCTTTGTCCCTTTGCACTATTATACTTTAAATTAATAACATCCATTTTACTAAATATGGTGGCAATTATACTTGATCTTTTCGTGGAGCTCAGTGGAATTACTGTCACTGAAACCACTGAACAGCTCGGGCTGTTCAAGATTGCTGGGGTGTTGTTTCCATCCACAATAACCACAGTGGCTTGGGGCTTGGATGGAAATTACAGTGAATAGCTTGTATTTAGAAAGCTTTTAAGTCTGCTGTGGTTGAGAGGCCCCTGGTTATGCACATCCAGCCCTGAGGCTTTATCATTTCAGCCTCTCTTGTCCTGCCACTTGAATTGTATTGTGCCCTTGTGAAAAGCGACACACGGCATAAAGAACACAGGAAAAGATGGATATTTAAAGCTGCAGGATTTTTATCTGAAATGAAGAAGGAAATACAATCAGAGTGCCCCAGTGAGATTTCCCATCCAAATCACTTTTAAACTAGAGTTGCAAGTCTCTTAAAAATTAATTTGCTACAAGTGTCATTCCTGCAGCAAAGTTAGCACTGGTGTCTCTCCCAGGAAATGTCTCACCTTATTGCAGCTGGAAGCCCTGTGGTGGCTGGGATTTTGTGCCACCAGTGAGGAGTGATAGGTTGCCTGTTCAGAGGTTTCCTTTGGGGCAGCTGATCTCCATGGATTGAGCTTTCGTTAGCTTTTAACAGGGATTAAAGAATAGGAGGGGAAAGTCCACTGTGAAATGATACGTAGCTGTATGTTTGCCTCATTTAGTTGGTTGAAACCTTCCACCAGGAAGAGAAAATATCAGGAGAAATTTCTGTGAAAATGTTACATTTACATTGTGCCACCAAATGCTTCAGATAAAAACATGCAGCTTTAGCTAAACAGTCTTTTCTTCTGAGATGAAAAAGGACTCTTTGGAGCCTCTCATGGTGTCCTACCCAAATGGGATTTTTTTCCATTCCTAACGTATTTGTCGTTATAGGAACAGGCCCATTGCAAAGCACAAGTCATGTGCATCTTTGCATGTAACAGGAATTTTAAATTGCATTGTACTCGTACATTTTTTCCCCACTGAAAGGCTTAACCACTGATAGGAGATAGAGACCTCCAAAACCTTTACTGCTAAATGCATTATCTCTTTCTAAAGCAATGCTTGTCCTTTGGTCTTTTAAAAATTTCCTCATAATAGAGCCCTTGAAACATCTTGAGGCAGGCTCACGCTAGAGAGCAAGAGAGTAATTATTTGTGGGTGGTGCTATTTTTGCTGAAGCTTGGATTGTAGCTGAAAAAAATGTTGCTGTTAGAGCTTCTCCCACACTCCCTTAGCTGCAAACCCCAGCAGCCCCCCCCACACCAGGGCTGGATCTCTCCAGGGTGTTTGCATCAGAGCAGGGAATGATGATTTGTCTTCACCTGGGTCCTTCTCTGGCCCTGTGCACTCAGTGTCAGTGCTGTCACGGATAATGAGACACTTTGGCAATTTTAGTGATTCTGCAGATGGTACAGGGTGATGTGTGCCTGCAGCCTGAGAGGGATAAATGATGCTGGCCATTGTTGGGTGCTGTTCTCACAAGCCTTTGAGAGCAGTGGCTCCTGAGGGCAGGCACTGCTGGAGGAATTCACTTTCTGGTCCCTTTTTGTGGGTTATCAGAGCGAGCATGGAAGTGAAGGTGAGCAAACCCTGCAACCACTGTCCACTGTGTTGTCAGAGAAGGGCTAAAAGGACAGAATTCACACCTGGATTCCTCCCTAGGCCAGAGCTTTTCCTGAGCTGTGACCTTGGTTGGGATCTGCCCTGTGTGGTAGATTGGGAGCAGGGAAAGGATTGACCTGCTGGATCTGGATTTTGCTTGTTTTATTTTTTTCCCACCCCATCTTTGAATTAGTTTCCCTGCAAGCAAATGCCAATAGAGTTGTCAATATTCACCCAAAAAAAAAAAAACAACCAAAAATCCCTCTGTATAGGTAGAACCAACAGCAAAACAACATTCAGTGAGAGTCAAAGCAAACCCTGTTCATCTACAGCAGCAGCATAAAAGGCATGACCCCTGTGCTACAGCAGTTTTCATCTTTGATGGGAAAACACCTTGTCTGACCTCTACTCTGAAAACCACCAATGACCTTGATCGTGTAAACAAGACAAAATGAATTTAAAGTCTTATCACAGTTCTCATGATGAAATTCAGATTTGTTTGGCTTTTTTTTTCTTTTTAATTTATGTATGTGTGTGGTTGTGTGGGAAAATATAAAGCTTTTTTGTATCAAATAACATCAATCCTTGCACACTCTATGCAAAATTTTGTAAGCATTGCAATAATGCTATGAATTACACAAGGAACTATTTTAACTTTATTACACTTTCTGTATAAAAAAAAAGTTTGTATTTAAATGATTTCAACTGCGATCTTGTAAAATATATTAATAAAATAATGATTGTTAAGAAGGAAAGAGATGTTGGAGCTTTTTTTTTCTTTTTGATCACTGTAGTGATCCATTTCACAGGAGCAAGTACATGGATATATTTATGCCAAAAATGCTGTAGAAGATGGAATGTCAATTTCTGTGAGTTGCTGTTGGAAGAAAACTTGTAATCAACGAAACAAAGGATTTTGTCTTTGGGGAAAGTTGAGTCTTTCTTATATTTGTAGAATTTCTCACCTTTATCCTGGCATTAGAGACTCAGAGCCAAGATGTGTTGCAGGCATTGAGGTGCTGCTGCCTGAGCATCACAAACCTCTCAGAGAGCATCACTTTGGTAAAGAGGATCTGGTGCTGCTTGTGCTCCAAACAAGCAGGAGCTCAAGGTTTTCCAAGAGTGACCAGAGCTGGGTACACACATCCAGGAACAGATCCCCACCTGCACACAGTGGAGGGAGCAGGAGCTCAAGTCTGCCTGTGAAAAAATAATAATAAAATTGAAAAATAATAATAATCATTAAAAAAAAACAAAAAAAAAAAAAAACAAAAAAAACCCCAAAAACTAAACCCCAATTCCAGCAGCCAGGACCAAGTCATAGAAAGCCTCTTGGAAACCTCTGGCTGCTTTAATGATCCATCAGTTTTATTTTAATTGGCCAAATAATCAGCTGCTCATTGGTGACTCTGCACATGCCAGGCAATCACTTCTGAGGGCATTTTGCAGGAGCTGGGTTTTAAATATGAATTTGTTGGCCCTGGATTTTGTGAGAAAAGAGAGCATTGATTAAGGCTCATTGTCTGAACAAATTGCAAGATTTCACTCTGGATGAAAGTTGTTTGTGCTTTCCAAACCCGTCAGAGAGAACAAGCCCAGTCCCCACTGGGACAGCCAGAATCCAGGCTGGAGGAACATTGTTCACCAGTTTGCAGGGGCTGCTGTTTACCAGGCTCCACAAAAGTTCCCTCAGTTCTGTTGGGTGGGCACACAGAGTCTTCTGGTATCTCACTGGGTCTTGGACTGTTTGTCCTTTAAAAAATATTAAAAAAAAAAAAAGAGAGAAAAAAGACATCTTTCAACCGAACTTCAGCTGCAGTTGCTGGCCTGAATTTGGAATTTCCAGCAAACTGACAATGAAATAATTCATGAATTAACCCCCATCAAGAAGCACGTTGGCAGGAAGTCCCCAGCCCCCAGGAATGCAGCTCTGTGTAGCTGAACAGCACCAGCACTGCCGTGGCAGCAGAGCCAGGAGCTTCCCCAGCCCTGGGAAACTCCTCAGCACCTGCCTCTGGATGGGCTGGGATGGAAGCAGTGGGGAGCTCTGCAGCCCAGACTGCAGCATGTTTGCAGTGCCCCCATGCTGGAAATGCTGGGTGCTACTCAACAGCAGCAGCAGCTTCACTGTTTTGAAAGTCTGGGAAGCCAAATCCAGTACTTGACTTCCAAAATCAACTCCTGGGAAAAAAATTATCAAAATGTAATTTTCTCCCAGGTATCTTGCCCTTCACTTTTTAAGAAGTACTTCCCAATTTTTTCTTGCTTTCTTTTCTACCCCTACAGGTGATTAATTGTTTCCTTTTTTTATCCTAAATAGCGAAGATAAACAAAAAAAATTATCAAATAAAGAATCATTAAGATAAAATGAGTCCATTTCATACTCTGTAAAACGATAACAACTTCCACAGCTTAAAATTTTATGTGCAGCTGGGTTTTTGTATTTTTCATCTGAATTCACTATAGACAAGTTGCTGCTGTTGAAGTTCAGTTGTTAAATCTGGGTGATTATTTTTTATTTTTATGAACAGTGGCCAGAAAATCAGCAAGGAGAACTATCTGTTTTTAACAGTTTTTCTCCAGTGCTATGACCTTGATTCTTCTCTCCTTAAAATGAACTGAAAAATCTTCCTCAATTTAGTGATGAAGGTTCAGACCTAAATAGCTCCAGTGCCAAATGTATCCCAGAGGAAAAATTGTATGGCCTCATTTAATAGAGAAAAAGCATGAAGTCAAGCCAGCAGCAAGAACTGGGCTCTTTTCTGCAGTCATTTCAGGATAAAAAGCAGAGTGTAAGTAGTCTTTAAATATTTGACTCACACTATTGGACTATTGTAATCTACATTACTGATATGATCTGCACTTATTAAAATTGGGGTTTGTGAATAGCTCTGCACATAACAGCTCTGCTTCAGGCCATCACACAACCAGGCCTGTGTATCACCAGCTCTGGTATTTTCCCTTTCACACCTACATGGGCTTTTTTTTTTTTTTTTTCCCTGTTTCTGGGCTTTGCTTTCAGCTCCCAAGCAGCACAGAAGTGCAGGCAGAAAACCAGCCCACAGCCTCCTCACTGAGGAATGCACATCCCCATCTGCTTGGCTCCTTCCAGTGGGTGCATGTAGGGAGAGGAGAGGCACAAAACACCGTTGGCATCTCTGCAATAACCTCCTTTGATTTGGTTCTCTGTTCCCCTCACTGTGGCAGAGCTGTGGGGAATGGTTACACTTGGTGATTTTAGAGGTCTTTTCCAACCTTAATGATCCTCTGAGAGCCCTGTTCCTGTGCCACCCCCTGACTCAGACTGTGAAACAGGGATATTTTAAATGCCAGCATAACCCACAAGTACACAGGGCACAGTAAGGCTGCAGTGCTGCTTGGTGTTTCAGCATGTTTTAAAACAAAACAAACAAACAAAAAAAATGCAGTACTTGGCCTAAACTCTACCTGCAACTTGAGTTCTGCAGCTGAGAGCTCCAAGCCAGCTGAGGGGTGCTGCACATGACTGAGACGGATTTTCCTCACTGGATGTGGGTCTTGCATCTGCTTTGCCAGAAAACAAGCAAAACATAAGACGAAAAAACCCAATCAAAGCCCTTTTTGCGTATTTTATGTATCTCTACAGGGTTTAATGCTTTTGTGGGAGCAAACTAAGGAGGCCCCAGAGCTGAAGTAAGCAGTGTTAGAGGTGACCCTGGTCCCAGAGAGAGCTGTGTTTGCTGTAAGACCCACCCAAAAAACTACAACCTGCCTTGGGAAACCAGGGAGATGAAAAACTTCTCACTGCTGTCCAGCATCATCAGATTTAGGAATAATAAATGACTGATTGGGAAATGTGAGTGCATATTTGTGTGTATGCATGGGACAGGGGAAGGTGCATTTCTGAATCATTTGTTATTTTTCTGTCAGTTGTAACTACTCCCAAAAATCATTTGGGTTTCACAAAAAAACCCAACCTCAAAAGAGAGTTTTTGCAACAGTATCCTGAATCATATCAGTAATCCTGAACCATAACAACTAAATTTGAAAATAACTATCATCTGCTAGAAAGACATTAAAACATCTATAGCAGAACCAACAGGCTGCTGTGGGAGCTCTGCACACACACACAAGATTTACACAGAAAAACAAAAGGAGAAAAGCACTGCCACTTCTAAGAAAACCCACAACCCACCACCTACACGATGAACTTTTAAGCACAGAGTGCAACATACAATGAATTATTTATGAATTAATTTCCAGTGAGCAGTTTAGCAGTCAAAGGAAACACAAACAGGCAGCGCAGCCCTGCCTGGGGTGACAGCAGGGGACACAGGAGTGCTGTTCCTCTGGCAAGAAGGCATTTAGCAGTGTGCATGATGAGTTGCACACTAATAAAGTTTAAACCAAAAATCCAATTCCTAGCAAACACCAGGCTGTGCAGTATCCCAACACAGCCTGTGGGAGATGTGTGTGGCACATGCCCAGGCAGTGCCAGGTGGCAGCACTTCACCCCTACCACACTCATTTTCTGCTAACCTAAAATACAACGAGCTGCTGCTTAAAGGTAATGATGAGACAAAGAAATCAGGAGATATAAAGGCCACATTCTGCTTTTAAATTAATTCTTTATAGCCAGGCTGCAGAACGGGCTGTCCCTGCCTGCCGCTGGAATGGGCTCTGCACTGAGGGCTCCACACCAGCAGTGGCCTTTAGCATGACATTAAATTAATGTTTTGTGGGTCTTTTTCCTCCTCCTAGGCTGAGATGCCTCATTTGACTGTGGCTGCAGCTGAGCCCCAGTCCTGCTGCTGTCACACCCCTGCATGCCCTGAGGCTGGCACACTGCTGAGCACCTTCTCTCCCTAACACCAGCATGGAACATGGGCACAAATAAACTTGGGTGGATTCCTGAATTGCATTGGTAGCTCCTGGAGCAGGGGAGATGTTGGAGCTAGTAGGAGAACAGAGGCAGGAGAGGCTTGGGAGAACCCAAAAGCAGATCAGACAGGTTGGCCTGGGCTGTTCTGGCCCTGCTGCAGCTCCCGTGGCATTGCCAGGCACCAGCTGTGCTGGGTCACAGCTACCTCTGCACTTCTCACACAGCTCCTGGCTGCTGCAGTTGGAAGAGCTTAAAAATGCTCTTTTTTTCATTCATTTCCAGAGCATCACCAGAGTTCTGCCCAGTTCCAGGAGAGAGGCTGAGATTGCTGCTCCTCTTAGAACCCACACTGCACAGCATGGTTTAGCTCATTTATGGTCAATTTTGTGATATTCCAGAAGCCCAGTGTGGCAGTGCTCAGTCCTGCCAGCCAGGTGGGGAATGGGTTCGGGTTTTTTTAGCAGTGCCACAATGGAAACCCTGCATCCAGAGAGCCAGCATTTTCCTGTGGGAAGAGCAGCATCACATTCCTTGGTAAGTCTGACTCACACCTGTGTAAGCTCTGCAGGGTGAGGTGAAGCCAGGATATTTCAAGTGAGAAGTTGCCCTTTATCCTCTTTTCCGCCAGAAAGACTGAAGGCAAAAGCAGAAAGATGCAGTGATGGTTTAAAGAAGTTGACTTACAACTGAACCAGGTGAACATTTAACACACCTGCCCAGGTCAAACCCTGTTCCACTTTGGCTGTTGAGAGAATGGTCATTGCTTCCCTCCTAAAGTGAACAGACCAGGCAGGGCAGCCAAGAACAGCAGAATCATGGCATTATTTTCCTGGTTTCTGCCTTTTTCTTCCTTTTTGTTTTCTGCACTGACTTTGGACCTCAAACCTTTTCCACATCCATTAAATCAAATACTTGAGCAGGGCAAACCTGATGAGCACACAGTGCCAAGGAGAGCCTTGGGGTTTTTTTCCATTTTTTCAGGACAAGCACACTACAGATAGAACTTGTATCACAGAGAGAGGCAGGAGCACGATGAGCCAGATGGAAGCTGGTGGGGCCCAGGGTGAGAGATGGGTAGACACAAGCACCAGCTTCCTGCAGTGACTGATGGATCTTGATTGTCACTTCTTTCCCTCTCACTCAGGAAGACCTTTGTAGCACCTAACAAGTGTCTGTCTGGGGTTTGGGGATGTCATTTGTTCCTGATGTGAGGACTGCCTCCATTAGCCATGGCATTTTAAGACATACCCACTGCCATACTTCTTTCTTTCTTTCTTTCTCCAAGAAGATGACAGAAGAGAGCAAAAATGACAGCAGAAATACTGAAAGCTCTGCAACCCTAGAGCAAGTTCAATCAGTTCCCACTGAAATCAGTAGGTGTTCTGTCCACAGATAGAATTTCACGTGTGTTTTTAAGAGATAGAACAGGCAGCTTAATGTGAAAGGGCCAAAGTTTGGCACGATGTGAATGACAGCTTGGATCCAGAGTCAACTGTAGGCAGATTTGTCTCAGGAGAGTTGATGTGGGCCACTCCCTTCCTGAGAAATACAAGGGTAAAACAGCCACCAGGGCCAAAAGGGAAAGGCTAAAAATAAATAAATTAATTAATAAGAACAATAAGTATCATCACCATCTGAGAGCTACTGACCTCAGAATTACAGTTTCATTCCTGCTCTGCAATGGAACTGCCAGGAGGAGTTTATGATAAGCCTTGGAAGGTGTAGAAATGGAGATGTCAGGCAATTCAGGGTAAACAATTCAATAAATTACAGTTGAGTTACTTGCAATTAAAAAACATTTTCAAGCTGATAAATTCCATTAACATTGCACGGCCTCTATAAAGTAACCCCTAACTGCGTATTAAAGAAGGACCTGCCTTTTTACGTTTTCATCTCACCACATAAAAAATAATTAGGTGAGGAACACATTGCCCAGGTCAGCCCAGCAGGCTGAGAGCTCTCCTGCACACCTTACAGCCCTTTGGGCTGCAGCAGAAACCTGGATGCAACACGAAAAAATGCAGCATGCTCAGGATGAAACCACTGAGAAAGAGTTCCTCCATCAGATGCAGAGCTGAGCTGATGCTGCAATAACTTCAGTGCTGTGCACCAGGAGTCACTGCCAAGCTGCTGTAAAGTCACATGGACTCCAGCAGATTCCTGACTGCAATTACTCACTCAATTTATGAGAGCAGTTAGGACTTCAGGGTGTAGTTATTTTACTGTCGACACCTGCACCTGAACAAAAACGTTAAATGCCATGGTGCCAATGCCCAGGCTGCAAATCCAGAAACACTCCAGCAAATCTAGAAGCTATTTCTCTTTGGTCAGATCTAGAAAAGAATACACTCTGGATGAATACTGGAGGATGTAGCAGTGGAGTGACACTGGAACTGTCCTGGCTTATTTGGGTATGCTCTGTGCAGAGATTAAGCTGTAAGTAATGATCCTGTGAAATGCTCAGTTGGCTGCAGTTAGATAAATGGCCCGTTCTAAATGATCCTCTCTGAACTGCAAAATCCAGCAGGCTGTGATTTCTCACCTTGGGTTTTTCTACACCCCTCAAGATTTCTAGCTGTTGGAATTTATCATATCCATGAGGAATTAAACACAGTGCAAGGCTGTAGTGGCAATTTCTCTATCTTCTCTCAAACCCAGGAGCCAAGTGGAGTCTCCTGGAGTCTCACTCCTTATAGTGGAAAAGGCAGAGGAATGAAAAAGAATTCAAGACTCCTAGAGGAATTTGAGCTTTTCCTTTTCTGGCATTCAGGACTTCACCCAGCGTTCAGATAGAAGATTGCTCTGCCTAGAGTGAGAGTTTAAAAGTGTCAGAAGAAAAAGAAGGTCCCTTCAGCCACGCCAGGTGTTTTAAGCCCAAAGACAAGGTGTGCTGGAGGAGTGGGGGAGCACATGGAAGTCAGAGGTGAGGCTGGAAATGATCTTTCTCCCACTTAGGTTCCAGACCACACTGAGGCACTTCAGTTCTGGGTTGGGAAAAGGCTGCACAAATCACACAGGAGGTGCTGGCAGTTCACTCCTTGGAGCACAAGCTCTGCCAATGGCATCATTTGGATGTTTAAAACCCTTGGCTCTAATTGTAGCACTTCCATGCTTGAATAAACAGTACTGGGATTACAGTCATTGTGGAAAATGGGATGGATTACATCCCAGTTGGCCTGAGAGGGGAAGCCAGTCCTGGCTCTGCTGGGCTGGGAGCTGGCAGCCAAAGCCTCTGACATCCTGACAGCTCCCTGCTATGATTTCCCTCAGGGTGAGAGGGCTCACTAGGGACAAAGGGAGGAGCTGAAGCAGACTGAACATCCCTTCTGCAAATGCTCCCTTTAAAGCCAGCTTTACCCATCCTCAGGTGATGGGCTTGCAGTCAGTTCTGCAGGGGTTTGGGAAGCCAAGGGCTCCTCTGTCCCCCCAGAAGGGAGCAAGACCCCTGGAGACCAGGAATATTTCCCACTCATGGAAAATAATAATAAAAAAGAAAAACAGGCTGGGAATCTGGCTAGAGCAAAGCTGGGCTATGAAGACACTCAACTCTCACTCAGATTATCTCTTACCTTGTGGTACTCATTGTCTACAATGTGTTCAGTAAATCCCAAGTAGGTGGATGAATCCTGTCACAGAAAAAGCCAGAGGCAATGCTTGGAGGCCTGGACCTCCAGGTCTTCATCTTTAGAGATAAGCAAGTTTTGAGTCTTTGGAAGAAACACTCTGAGTGCTGCTAATTATTACTGAAGCCTTGACATCTGCTGCTGCATGGCAAATGTGAAGGCAGTGTCAAAACGGGATAACAGGGATAGAGGACAGCAAATATCACCACTGTGATGAGAATTGGTGTGTTGCTTGGCTCATCTATCTTTCATTGCAGGGAAAGATAAAATTGTATGGAATGTCTCCCTGGAAAGACAGTTCCTTTCCTTATTAATACTGAGAGTCAAAAGTTAAACACAGCAGACAAAACACACGTTGAATTAATGCAATGTTGTAGCAATATCCAACATCAGTCCATCCTGAGCTCCTGTTTCCTTTCCTCTTCTGGTCAGGTGGAGGATTCCCTGTGCCCTTGTGCTGGGGAGGAGGGAGGAAGCAAAGAGTCAGCTACAACAACAGTACTGTCCCTGAAATAACCATGACTTCCCAAATAGTGGGAGGGCTGGAGGCCTCCAGCATTCAGACTTGGCTCATTCCAAAGGAAATAAAATAAATTTACAACAGGGCAGTAGTAGCACAAACCAGCTCTTTTTTAGTACAGTTTTTGGGGAGAATTGAACACTAGCTTGAGTTCCACTCCTGTCTCTAAGAAGCTTGGGACTTTCCCCAGAAGAAAGACAATTTGAGGAGATGAGTCCAAAATCACGGGTGCAGGAGATGCCAAGACTGCTTTGTTCTGCTTTTCTGTATCAAATGTTACTGCACTGCCTCTGGTTTCTCCCTGGAGCACTTCCCAAGGTGGAAGCTGACACCGAGGAACAAACACAGCTGTGATTTGCACACTGGGTAATGAGATGCCAGGCACAGGGAGCACCTGACAGGCAATGTTCTCCTGGTCCCTGTTAATTACCAATGTTTGCTTAGCAAATAGTTGTTAAAATGCCTCAGTGCACCAACTTTTCTGGGACCACTTTATATTTCCTAGATGTTCAGCTGGCAAGAGGCTGACAGATGTATTCCTCTGATTATTTTCCCTCTAACTGGCAGAAGTTTGGAGAGGTTGATTTGACATTCCCTGCAGTAGATTCTACAGCCATCAGGTCAGACACCTCTGAGATGCAAGCAGTTGCTTTCCAAAATGATAAAGGCAAGCAAGTAACATGAATTTAATGTGAAATCAGCATTTTTCCACCCCCTGGCTAGACATGAAACCACTGTGAAGAGCAGCGCACAGGGATGACTCTGGTTGTACAGATCCTAACCCTGAGGTTCATCCAAGTGAGTTCACCTTGCTCTAGCTCAAGAATTAAGAGAGATCTGAGTCCCCTTCAAGGCAGAATTAACATCTGACATAGAGCTAGGTGAGACAGAAGAGCTGAACTTCTCCATTCAGGAGAAATGAAACTGAAACTGCTTGTCTCTGCCCATACCTCACACTCATCTCTCTGGGCTGCCACTGTCGGGCACAGACCTGCAGGGGCTTCCTTGGAGGAGGAAACATTTAATATTCAGCAAAGAACCATCACTTCTGGCTTCTCACTGCAAAGTGGAACTCCAGCCAAACTTGCAAATTTTGAGTCTTGTGATAAAATCAGGCAGAGCAAACAATTTGAGGAAGACTGACTTTGGGATAAATGCATGAAGCCAGGGCACAGGAAAACTTGTGCTTAGAACAGTTCCATATAAACCATTTAATATCTCTGCTCTGGGATTAATGCATTTCATGGGACATTCTTCTCTAACACGTACTGAAATAATTAGCACAAAGAAGCTTCAGATAACAGGAGTACTGAACCCTTTTCTAGTTCTATCCAATATCTGTCACTTTAGGAGAAATGCACTCTTGCAGCCCTTTTACATCCTACATCATGCAGAAGTTATTTATCTAAAAGGCTTAGACAAAATGTGGGGAAGGCAGAAGCTCAGGAAAAGAAGAAATGAAACAGAACCCACGTGTCATCACTAGAAGATACCTACCTTCTTTTGCTGAAGTCTTGCAGATTGTATTGAGTTTTGAGACACTCAGGAAGAAACAATCTGCTTCCCCATGTCTGTCTACAGGCTTTTATACTGGAGTCTGGCTGAAGCTTATAAAATAAACCTCTGTTTACCCAGAAGCACTATAAAATGAATGGTTCCTGATACCATGGAAGCTGACCTACTACCTTAAACAGGAAGCCTGTCAGACCACATAATTTTAGCTGTCACCTAAAACCCATCAAGCAGCAACTTTAACTTCTGTACGCTGCTAAAAAGAGAAGGATGATCCCTCTTATAAAGCTGAACTTTGGTTTCTGAAAGCTCGTGCAGGTTGCTTTAATGTACAGGTCAACACTTCCTTTTCCTGGACGAGCATCAGCACCTCTGCACTGAACAGAGCTTTTGATCTGCCCTTCAGCTCTGTGAAACCAAAGCACTTCTTTACTCCTCCCAGAGCTTCCTAAGCAAACCCGGCTGCAGACGGTTCAGCACAGTGTTGCATTTCAGTGCAGGTGGCATTTTAATGGCTGAACAGCTCCATTAGCACTTAAAAGCAGTTGTAAGCAAGTGTTCTCACAAGCAATCTTACAAGCATTTGTAGGCTCTGCTCTGCAGAGGAACCTGTTAGAAAGCTGCAGAGCTTTGTCAGGCAGTGTGAGGGGTGCTGGGTAAGTAAAGGATGGAAGATGCAGTTCTGAGAGCAGGAATGAAAGGAGGAGCTGGAGAAACTCTTGTCCCGGATGGCTGAGCTCCCTTTTATCCAGAGGACACCAGAGAAGAAATGTTGCAGTCCAAGGGGCAAATCAGCTCCCTTTAAACTGCCAAGAGATTCACACAGGCTTTGGGAAGGCCAAGTTCCACACCGAGGGGATTACCTACATTTTGGTAGGCATGCAGTGACTGCCTTTACTGCACTTTGATTTCTTCTTCGAGCACATCAGACCAGTTCCCTCATGGACACATTAATTTACCTGAGATATAGTTCAGAGAATAAAGTTCCCATCAACTTTGGCCTGTCATGGAAAGATCAGAGGTTTAATCATTTAAACCCCCTAATCACTGTCTCCAGATGTTTTAAAAAGAGAAGAGAAAAGAAAAATCATAGTCAAGAACAGTTTTGTTAATCTTACCTGATTGTTATCTGGGTAAAAATATAAAAGAGAATTTTAAAAATCTGTTTCTGTTCCCTGTAATTAGTGCCTGGGGAACAAATCTTCAGCAAATATTCCTAGCAATTAAACATTTATAGACATGCTGCCTAGGTTTACCTACAGAGTTTCTAGCCATGTTTCAGAAATAGCATCCAGGTCTCATTAGGCTACTCTGAAAACCCATGACCTACACATCTTTAAAAGTATCACATAAAAAATTCTTTCAAATCATATAGCAGATGTGATAGAGAAGTGTATACTGTCTGAATTTCCAGCAATAAGTAAGATTTCATAACCAGGCCGCAATTTATAGCTGCAAAATTTCTGTTGACTTCAAACAAAAGAGAATTTGCATCTCTGATCATTAGCGCAGCAAATGTAAAATTCCTGCAAACAAGCACCTGTCCAGGAAGAAGACTGCTAAAGATATCTGGTTTAGTGTTTGGTTCAAAGGAAAGCCACAGGTGAAAATTCTTCGGGCTTGTAAAATACATTTAACTGAACCAATCTGTCATCTATGCATCCTGCTTTATCTAACCAGTCTCTCTATTAGCACTCATCACCATGGTACCTGAACCTCTGCTGCTGGAGGTGTTATTCCAATTATTTTAGTGTAGCTGCTGACATGTAACCGAGAGCAAGATGTGAGGTTCTGTTAGAAAAATAATGCTCCAATTAGCTGCTCCTTCTTCATCTAACAGCACAGAAAGGCCCCCTGTGAGGGATTGTTTCCAGAGCTTGCTCCCTGTGGTAGTCTCTCCTCCTGTCTCTCGTTGTTGCCTCTGTAGTGTTGACAGAGGAGTTTGGCACTCCCCAGCCTGAGTCACATCCCAGAGCTGGAGCTATTTATAATATTCAGTACTGATCAAATACTGGTTTATGATGCTCACTATTGATCAAATACTGATCAAACACCTCCCAGGTACAGTAGCCACTGCTCAGCTGAATCTCTTGCCTCTCCTGTGCTGACCCAATCTATGTAGGAGACAGAGAAAGCCTTTTCCTTTTGCATCTTGACTCCTTTTGAAAGCAAAAGCTCCTGAGAAGGAGAGCTGTAAATATACAGCAAAGGCTGAAGGAACTGCTGGTTTGTGATCATGTACAACCTGCTTTTCTCTCAGCAGTTCTCTGGGACTGGGAATACATTTCATGACTGACAAAATATTTCATCCAGACACAGCATAAGAAAGAATTATAAACAACTTCAGAGACTGTTCCCCAGCTAAATCTTCATGTATCTTCTAGCTTAAAAGTCAGATATCTTGCTTAAAATTTGGATAATCAGCATTTCAAGATTTTCACTGTGGACCCTCCCATCCCTCCAGCAGCTGCAGTTGCTTGTCAAGTTTGAAAGCAGCAGTTGGAAGCCAATTCCTTCCACTTCAGCTCTTGTTTCCCAGAAAATGAACCAATAAGGAGATAAGAGATCTGAAGAACAACGTCTCACCCAAGTGCAAACAGATCTTGACTTACATCCCACCTGAGGGTGGCTACACACTGCTGCCTTCCCTATGCTCAACCAGCATCCAGTGCCCCAAGGCAGGAGTGGATCTGATCTGGGGAACAAAATTTGTGGCATCCTAAAGTAACCTGACTGTGAATTCAAGATTTGAAGGTAAAAAAAGAGAATTTATCACTTGGTCTTGTGGTTATCTTGGCTATACAAAACAAAACAAAACAAAAAAGTTAGATCACTTGAAAAATTATGTTAGAGCAGAGCTCCTTGAAACACGGGCTGCAGCCCAGCCACTGTTACCTGTGATGGATCCTCAGCTTTTCCTGCCTGCCCATGGGAATTCATGAAAGGATGCCTTGTCTTGCTTTGCTTGCATGCTCAGCTTTTGTTTTCCTATTTAACTGGCTTTTACAAAGTTTTTTTTCCCTTTAACCCTTCTGATTCTGTCCCCTATCCCACTGGAGGAGGAATGAGTGGCTGTGAGTGGGGCTGAGTTGCCAGCTGGGGTACAACCATGACACAGGAGCTGGGAAGGCTGGGGTTTAGGTTGTTTGGATTTTTTTAAGGAAAGGTTTTTCCTTCTCTCAACAGGATAAAATGCCTTTGCATGGCAAAGCAACACTTGATACATGCATATGCACACACACACATTGCTACTACACCTCTAGGGCTGAGATCCACCTATGAGGAATCTCTTGAAGAGTTTTCCAGTCAGACTGTCAGCAGAAAACCAAATAAAATCTGTTTATTCCTAAAAGGTGGGATCAGCCTGATCACTGTGAGTTGTCTGGACAGTCCCAGGGAAGAGCACAGTCCCAATTCCTGCTGTAACAGAGCTGATCTGAAACCTGTCCCTGACCATCCCTCTTTGGGGCAGCGCCTGGCAGGGACCCCTTGTCATAAACCTCCCATAACACAGGAGATGATAATGAGGATCTTGGGAAAAGAAGAATTAATTCTGCCAGCAGCATGAGCCATGCTTGCAAAGCCTCGAGCATCAGCCATGGCCATGGGGACACCTGCTCTGACCCTGTCCCTCATGAGGGCAGACACCAAACACCTCTGATGTTCCAGGGCTGTTCCTGCCACATCCCCTGGCTGCAGCTGCTCCCTGAAACACTCTTTGTGCTGAGCAGTAAAGCACCTACAGCAGAACCAATTCTGCTTAATGTGCCATCTGAAAAAGGAACTGCTTTGAAGCTTTGTAGATCATCACAAGCAGTAGAAAGGATTAGCTGGTGGTTTTGTGAATGAGGTGGATTAGGAGATGTGCTGGATACAGCTTTACTGGCTTACAACAAGCTGGCGCTTCGGAATCACTGATTTTTTTGCTTTCTTTTTTTGAAAACAAACCAACAACAAACCTGGAAGGTGTAAGAGCTAAGTCCTGATTCTGTCTCAGGCAGCAGCAGACAATCCTTTCTCCCAGCCCTCCACTGGTACAGGATCTGGCCTGAACCCTGTGACTTTGTTCTTGTACTCACTTTCATGGGGATAACACCCTTAAAACTCAGAGTGTGTTAAAGGAAACATCAACCCCTGTCTACAGCAAGATCCAGCCCAGAACCTCACAGCATAAAAAGCTCCCGAGATATTTTGAGATTAACTAAGACATTTTAACTCACTAAAATCTCCCCCCCTCCAACAGCTCTCAGAAAAGTGGAAAGGGGAACAAACTGCCCAGGCTTTTAAAGCACTGGAGGAATTTCATCAGGACATACTTCTGTCTCAAACCTGGACAATAAGCACAGGCATTCAGTATTGACTGCCAGAACCATGTTAATATTGATGAAAAGTCGTTTATTTCTCACACCTGATGGACAAATAGCATCCCCCACAGGACCGTGGGATTTTGCTGCCCAGAAGTGATGGTTTTACACACACATCAACCTGTTGAAGGAAAGTGCCTGTTCTGTTAAAGAATTTGCTACCTGAACAACTTTTAACATACAGAGGTCAAATATCTCTCATAGGCATGAAGCTTCTTCAATAAATAATGAGCAGGAAAAAGTGACAACGTCTTTTAAAAAGAATTTATGAAACCAAAGTGAAGGATCAAGGATTTTGCTGATCTGAATCTTTTTCAACAGCTGCCTTTTTGGTTTAAAAATAAGAATGACTGACCTTGAAACCCTTCTTAGGAAAGTTTTTCCTTTGAGTAGTCACCTTCAAGTTGGCAAGAGCTGAAGCTCTAATATTCTGTAGTAACACCACCACCACCTCCACTCCCCCAACTGCAATTAAATTCAGATTAAAACTTTACACAGCTGAAAGGGAAATCACATATTGGTTATTTCTACAGTTCCTTTGGCAGCTCTGAACACTGTGGGATGATTTAGTTTTGAAACTACCAGGATTTAAGTTTTTCCCCAAACAGAGAAAAGCGTAGCATGAAAGAGCTACAAAGATTTTGGTGTCATCACCACAGGTCTGTGAATACAAGTGAACCAAGACCCCAAACCCTGAATTCTGCTTGGTTTTATGCACTGTGGAAATCAGATTTACTTCCCAGAGCGTGCAACCTGCCACCACACCTTTGCTGGGAACCAAGGAGATAAGAAACTTTCCTTTTGGGTAAGTTGTGTTTTTTCTGACAGGCTCTGTGACTTGTACACTTGTACCATACTTAATGTAGATAAAAGTACAAATATTTTGCATAATTACATGGATGTGAACGTTCACAGAGCCTGTGGCATCAGTTCTAATTTAGCAAAGTGAATCAGTTCCTTTCTCTAACAATTCATCACTGCTGTGCCAAACAGAAAGGCTGCATCGTGCCTGGCTGTTGCCACACTCCAACATTAGCAATTCTAATTGCAAAACTCTTTGGAATGTTACTCTGCTGGGGGAAAAAAATTCCTCTTTTTAAAACATACAAGTTTCTCCTCACATCTCAGCTTTGATATAAAACACAGGCAGAAATTGCAACAGCAGAATCAAGTTATAATCATGGTGAAAGTGCCATATTTTTCTTTCCACACGCTTGCCCTGCCTCCTTGGTCTGTTTTACATGGTCACAGGGGGTGTGTGCTGGTAATTTGGACCCTATTAGCACCAGGACGTGCTACCAAAGAAGAAAGTGACTGATGGAGTTTTCACCTCAAATATTAATTGAGGCAGCAGGGCAAATTCCTAGAAAGTAGTAGGGAAAGTGCCTAGAAAGCAATGGAAAATCCTTGCAAGTCACAGAAAAAATTGCTAGAAAGCACAGGGAAATTCCCCCAAAGCACCACTCAAACTTCTGGAGAGCAGCTGGGGGAAAGCCTTAGTGATTTTGAGGAGAATTCCTAGAAAACTAAGGGCAAAAGATGGAAAGCACTATGTAAATTCCTAGAAAGTGGTGGGGAAATCTCAAGGAAGCATCAATAAACTTCCTAGAAAACCACAATTAATTTTTAATTAAATGAATTTGTTAATTTTCAGGAAACAACCAAGATGAAAACCACCAATTAACTGGACCAGAGGAAACAGCCTCAGGCCTCACCAGGGGAGGTTTAGATCAGATATTAGGAATTTTTTATTTCACAGAAAATGTTGTAAAATGTTTGAACAGACTATCCAGGGAAGTGGTGGAGTCACCATCCCTGGATCAAAACCCACGTGGATGTGGCACTTGAGGACATGGTTTAATGCTGGGCTGAAGGCTGGACTTGATGACCTTAAAGGTCTTTTCCATCCTGAAACTTCTGTGATTCTATGAATTGAATTCCTAGAAAGTCGTAGGATAATTCTTAAAAANTGGAAAGCACTATGTAAATTCCTAGAAAGTTGTGGGGAAATCTCAAGGAAGCATCAATAAACTTCCTAGAAAACCACAATTAATTTTTAATTAAATGAATTTGTTAATTTTCAGGAAACAACCAAGATGAAAACCACCAATTAACTGGACCAGAGGAAACAGCCTCAGGCCTCACCAGGGGAGGTTTAGATCAGATATTAGGAATTTTTTATTTCACAGAAAATGTTGTAAAATGTTTGAACAGACTATCCAGGGAAGTGGTGGAGTCACCATCCCTGGATCAAAACCCACGTGGATGTGGCACTTGAGGACATGGTTTAATGCTGGGCTGAAGGCTGGACTTGATGACCTTAAAGGTCTTTTCCATCCTGAAACTTCTGTGATTCTATGAATTGAATTCCTAGAAAGTCGTAGGATAATTCTTAAAAATTAACAAGAAAATTCCCAGAATGGATGGAGAGAATTCACAAAAAGCAATAGGAATTTTCCCATGGAAAGCACATATTGAAAGGATGTGAGAAAATTTCCTACTAAGTCACAACAAGCCATGGGAAGTCCCTGGACCATTTTTCTGGGAGATGTTTGTCCACAGCCCTGTCCTCCCAGGGGGTTACAGCCACCCAAACCCTCCAGGGGGAAGCAGCAAAAGGACAGTCACCTTGGAGGAGGATCTGCAGCAGTTCCTGGTGGGATCTGGTAAATATTTACTAATTTTGAGCTGAAAAGCACGGGGTAAGGCAGTGGAATCCTCACACACATCCATCTGGGGAAGGAGAGCGCAGAGCTGAGAGGCTTTTGTGGCTGCTTACATGACATTAATTCAAGAAGCCCTTTGCAGTAGCTCAAGCAGAAGAGAAAAGACCCACTCATCAGAACTTATCCTTTGTGGAGAGCCTGTCTAGTTCCTAATGAGGTTTCTGTGTGTTGTGCAGCTAAACAAATCCCAAAAAAATGCCTTGGCAGAGGACAGCCTCTGTGCGAGCGTGAGCTCCTGCACCAGGGTGCTGATTAACTGCATGGCCTAATTGTGCCAATAATTAAAAAGGCAGCACTGGGCACAGCCAGGCACCCCAGGAGTCAGGCAGGTTACTGCTGTGGGTGCCTAAAATTTTAATCTTTTCCCTCTCTTATTTTGCTTCTCTGTGTTTGCATCTCTATTCTTTCCTTTTCCTTTTTTTAAATTCTATTTTCCTTTCACTACTTTTTT
>VZUA01068208.1:2344-14123 GCA_013401035.1 Horornis vulcanius
GCATTTCCTGATTCCACTTGTGTTTCCTGCTCAGGGTACGTTTTTGCAGGGTAAACAAAGGCAAAGTGAAATTTTTGTTCTGTGGGATGAATGTTAACCATTTCTTCAGACCACTGAAGAAAGCAATCTACATAGAAATTCCTGAACAGATGATCTTTTTTAATAGAAAACTGTTGTCAGGGCTCTTGGAAAATTGTTTTTTGAATAGCTTTAATTGTAAAAGCAATACCACACCTCAGTCTTTGGAGCTATTTTTTAGGTTTGCTTTACCAGTATCACTCAAATCTTTAAAGTGTTTGGCAAATTGGCTACCTGAAAGCTTGAAGTGTGATGATGAGACACTTTTTTGGGACTCGTTTCCTATTCGTACTTCAGGAAGAGCTGTCGTGTTTTGATCAAGGGAGACAGAGTCAAATGCCCTGGAAATGGATATTTGAAAAACCAAAACAAACAAAAGAAACACCAACCAAACAAGACCCCAGACAAACCCCCAAAAAAACAATGAAAGGAGAGAGAATGCAGATCAATTTGTGGACAGATAGTTAGTTCAGAGCTGGTGTTTTCTGTTGATAATAGTGAATTTGTGGTCTTCCATATCTGATATATTTGCTTAGAAACTATATCATCTTGATTTATTTTTTTTTCTCAGGAATTTAATGTTTATAATAACAGAGTATGATAGAGCTGAACCTGAACTTACTTTGCTGATTTTTCCAAGAAATATGCATTTTAATGAGTTGAAAAACTTATTTTTTAATTTGGCTTAAAGATAAAAAAAAACCCAGCCAACTCAAAACACTCACACAACATGGAACCACCCTTTCCTGCCTTTTTATTTTGTGTAGAATAGAAAGTTGTGACGTGGATGAAAGCCAAGTGCTTCAGTGCACGAAATACGAAAATGATTGGCTCAAAACTTGTACCTGCTTAAATTCTCTTGCTTATACCTATGTGACTGAAGAGTCAATCATCCCAAAGGCTTCAGCATTTTAGAAGCTATCTTTTAATTCAAGCTGAGGTGAAACAAATAAGAGACAGGTTTTTGTGGGTCTTGAAAACTGAAATGCAAACCGTTTAACCAAAATTTTATTAGGAGAATGGATGCGGCTTTCCCCCCATTTATATTCAGGGAAATAACATTTTTTACACATATGGTTGTAATAGGCCTTTATTGTGGTAACTAAGTTTCCTAGTGACAGTTCCCTTGAAATGGAAAAGTGCAGCACCCTCACTTCAGATTGACTCTAGAAATATTTCTACAACTTTGTAAGTGTGTAAATACTTTTTTGCTATGGGCATTGTCAAAGAAATGTATTTGCTTCCTGGGTATAGCTATAGTCTAAATATTGAAATTGCTGAATTTTTTTTTATGACTAATTTCAAGATCAGTCATTTCACGTTTTACTTTTTTAGTGCTTAAGACAATTATGCAGAGATAAAGAAAAAATTGGTTTTCTTTATCTTGTGAAACTGATGTGCTTAAGAGTAAAATATTTGTGCTCATGTCACTAATCTGCACAAACTGTAAATCATTCCAGTAAAAACGTTCTAGGCAATAAAATATGTTCCAGACTTTGGACCATACTTGCTAGAAATTTGCCTCCAGTTCTTCAGTGTAAAGTCTATGAAGTGTTGGGTGTGGTGCTGTTTAATCTGTCTGCTTTATTTTCTGGTCATTATGAATAATATTTGAGATAGATCATTTTTGCTGTTGACTAATTTAACAGTTAATAATTTACACTTCCTTTATGAAATTATAATTTTGATAATGTTTGCTTTTATCATTTACTTATTTTGTGAAGATGATTCTGCCGTAAGAATTAAGAACTCTGGAGTTCTGTACCTGTGCCTACACGTGTACGGGAGGAGTTTGAACAATTTGGAATAACAATACATTTAGAGTGTGTTAGTTGTATCAAAAGCAATTCAGGTATCTCTAGTGACACAGAGCCATAGGCTGATATTGGAATTCAGGTAGTTCTGCTACAGAAGTGAATGATTTGCTGAAGGAATTTCTGCTGAATTGCATTGGTCTGTTCAAAGTCCTCATTTTTGATCCTATTACATTTCAAAAGTATCTCTGGGATAACTTTTTGAGGAGGTGTGGAGGAGGGGCTACAAAACCATTATTATTGAAGGCCTTTACAATGCTTTTTCCATGTTTGTTTGTTAACAGAAGTGTCTCTAGCATTTTAGGATTCCCATGGAAATCCATCTGAATCTTAAATACCTGTATTCATTTTAATCCCCTAACTCCCCAGGATTAAATGCAGTTTATAAAACAATGTGTGAGAGGGAAGACAGCATTTGTGATGAGTAGCAGTGATTACCTTACAAAAGAAGGTGAAGAGAAAGCCTGCATTTTTTGGTGGTGGTTCTTTATTCCTCTATACAAAAAAGTGTTTGTATTTGATGTTGGAAATTGAATGACATAGAAAAAGAATAAGCTTCTGCTTGTTAACATCAATTACACAGAAACATGTATGCAAGTTCGCTATTGTATTATACTAAATTGTATTTTACTTCTAAATTGCTGGACTTCGGTTAGTTTTTTTTCTGCAGACAACTCAACAGGAAGACCTCCTGTTTAAATAGTGGGGGAAGCTGACTTCTTGACGTTTTCCATGGATACAGAAGTTTGCCAGTTAACCATACTCTGTAAATAGAGAAAGTAAAGCTGAAGAGTGTATTGGCAGTTTATTGTACTTCATGCTTACCCCTACTTTTGGCCATTTTTATTCCTGAACTTTCAGAAATTTCAGTTCTAATTATTACTGCTTAATTGGAGCACTTATTGTATCCTTTGAAGTGACTTTAATGCTTTTTTTTTGTTGTTGTGAATGTTACAGAATGCTATTGGCAATGAAATGACAATTTCAAATATTCTTATAAACTGCATTTCCAGAGGGTTGCATGGTTGTTTTCATGTTGTCACTGAAACCAATTAAACAAAATAATGTCTCACCACATGGTTAGATGATAAGAAGGGGTGGAGGGTTGGAAATAAAGAGGCCTAGATAGCAGCTAAGCTTAACCACACAAAGGCATGTTTCTTTTAAATGATAGAGATCTCTTGTCTTTAAAAAACAAAAGGAAAAAAACCCCAACAACAAAAACAAAAGAAAACACAACTGGAGAACTGTTCTCCAGACTGAATCAGCTGGATCATCAAGCTCAGGGTCTCCAGCCATGAACATCCTGGTGATCGCCACTCAATTTGCTCCAGTTTATTGATGTCTTTCCTGTACTGTGAGACACCAAACCGTAGACAGCAGCATTATAGAGGTGGCATAATAAGTGCTGAGGAAAGGGGGAATGAAGAGGTCTGTCACCCTTCTGGCAATGCTCCATTTTGAGCACCCTTGCACCATTTCATTCAGCCCTGGGTGCTGTTGGCCGATGTTGCCAGAGTTTGCTGCTGGCTGAGGTTCAGCCTGGCAGGACTGCCAGGCCCAGCTCCCCACCCCACTCTGCAGTTGCAGGAATTAGGTCCATCCAGGGGGCAGGACTTGGACTTTGTGCTTGTTGAATGTCATATGAGGTTCCTGCAGAGCCAGTCCTCCTGACAGCCCTGCCCTCCATCGTATGTATCTCCTCCCTATGATTCCATCTGCCCGGGGAGAGTGGTATCAGAACCTGACTCAGAAAGCAAAATTTTGAAAGCTGCTGCAGCTGGTTTCTGGGACTAGAGCAAGAAGGTTGACTAATGCTGATGATATTTCCTCTTTCCTTTCCCTTCCAGAAAAAACGTCCTGCAAATGTAAACACGCACACACCTTTGAACCCAGTATGTACAGATATGCATCAACTGACGTGGATTCCAATGCGTTATATGATAAAATATTTAACTGGGGCGGGGAAAGGGAGTCCAAGTTCAAAATACTTCTGTGCTTGCAAAGGCTATTAAATTACAGACAGCCACTTGTTCCCTGTGAATAACCACTGAAATACGCTTGTCAGATTTATGATGCAGTAATATATTCTTTTTAACTCTATGATCTGCTGTTGTAAGATGCCCTCAACTGTGATAATTTTGGGGGGTGAGGGATGTGCTTGGTAAAGCACTAGCTAAAAATGCCTGAGCTAACAGAAGGCACAGTTTATTTATGTGTGGTTTAACTTGAAGCAGTGATGTATTTTCAACACGGATCTGTGCAGTTAGAGAATTACTGTACAATTCCACAAACTAATCCTAATCTGTCCAAATATACCAGTGCTACCTACTCTTGAAAACAGCTTTTAGAAGTAGTTTTCAGGTTATTCTTTTCAGAAACTGTGTTCTTTTTATGTATAGAGTAGAAGGAAATTTGGGTTACTTTATTGAGAACAAGAAAATCAGAACAATTTCACTTTTGTGCACAAAATTACGAGTTCTGGAATAGCTAATACTGCGCAGGCCTGAGATAAAGAGGTCAGAAGTTTTGTGAAGGCAGTGTTCAGTGCCAGTCAAAAAACCCAAAAATAAACAAAAGTACAACTAACCAGGCAAGAAAAGGGCCCAACCTTACTCCAGAAAGAAGTATTAGAAATACGAAAAGCAATTGCACTGTACTGTGCTGCTGTGGTTAATCTGGCATTTGCTGGTGTTGTAACACCTTATGAAGCTTTGGACTTGGATCATTTTCCCTTTTCTCATTTTCTCATTTCCCCAAATTCTCCCAAAAGAAGATCTGTGGAACTGGAATATCTTCATCTTCATGGCATCTGTCTGACTAAAAATGTAGGAGTTGCTTCCCCTGCAGGCTTAGTTAAGCACACAGAGAATCCTGAATGAGAGATCATGGATGAAGGAGAAAGCTGGATGAAGTTGCAAGCTTAAAGCAAACAAACAAACAAAAAAAATCTTAGCAGATGGTGTGGCTAAATGATTCAACTGGTCACTGCATGCCAGGTTGTATGAATAATCAATGAAGGGGCAATAGGCTTCCTTGCCAACAGGTGATGTGGATGATCAAAGTTTACTCACACTCAAGAGATATGGAGAAGTTCACAGAAGGGAAATCTTTTAAGAGTTACTTAGTATGTGGAAACCACATCTAGCTTAGAGAGTCCACAAGGGAAAAGCATCTTTCCTGCTCTATTTTTGGTCTTCCTTAGGCAACCACTTGGGATTAGATGGGAGGATGAGATCCTGGGCTAGATATAGTTTTTTGATCTGGCCCCATGTGGATGTTCCTGTGTGTGGTTTTGGAAAGGTTGCATACAGTGAGAGTTGCTTTTAACTTCTGTAGCTCTATGGAAAAACTCCAAGAAGCAGAACTAAGGAAAAAATCAAACGCAAATCATATGGAAGCAATTTATTTGATTTGATAAATCAAGCAAGCAATCCGCCATTGTTAAGCTTTAGCAAATGTATGTACAGCTATCTGAAAAAATGAATAAAATCATAGTAGGTCTCTTAATCCAGACCATTATCTGACTGTTTCTCTATGTGACCAGGTTGTGGAATCAGAGGGAAAAAATGTTATCGTTAATTATTAGCAATTTAACATATGATAGTTTTTCATTAAGCCTTTGGAATTTTCATGGAGAGCTTTCAGAAGAATAATGAATAAGGCTGAAAATCTGTTGAAATAAGCTGGTACGTGTATTTGCCTATGCTATATTCAGCATCGTTACTTAAAAGCTACTTTTACTCTCAAAAGATCAGTTAATTTAAGAGATTTTGTTACTGATTTTGACATGGGAAGCGTAACTGTAAAATCACACATCAGATGGTTATGTAGAAGGTACACCCACACAGATTGAATAAGCACAGAATAAGATGCATTGGTAATGATACTCCACTTGTCCTGCAAAACCCTCTCTCTCTGTGTGCAGAACATTTTATTCTTTGAAATCTGAGCTCGCCTCTGGTATTGAATGTTGGCTGCTTTTGAGAAATCATACAGAAGTCACTTAGTGCTGGTGGTTTAGTAGTATTTGCCATTTCATTGTGATATTTTTATTCCCTCAAGAGGAACAGAATCTTTTGTGAAAAGATAGTTTTCTTTTTATAAACAACATTTTGTCTTTCTGAAGCATGTTCCTCTTACAGCTGTAAGCAAAGTCCTTAGTTTAATTTTGTTTTCTCTAATACTGCCTGAATAATTTGTGAATGTATTGAACAAGCTAGTTTGATAAATAACCTATACAGAAATCCCTGTTTATCCAAGTTATGTACTCAGTCTGGCATCGTGATTGCAACCTAAATGACATGACTGCATTTGTAAATTACTCCTATTTTTTGTTCAGTATTGTTTTTTTCATTGCTAGGATAAAAGATTTAAATCCACAAATCCAGGGAATGGTGGCACCGAACAGTACGAGTCTGAGTGTTTGAGTTTTGCTTTCTTGGGTGCTGTGGATGGCTCAGCAGCTGCTCTCAATGTGCACGAGGCTGCCAGCACAGGGGGACTAAGGCAGGTGCTCTGTGCTTGTACTGTGTCAGGTGTAGACCGAAGTTACTTGTTAAAATTCCTTCCTTTAATGGACAGTGTGAGTTTTATCAGGAGAAAAGACTGGAACTTGGTTTTTTCAGAAAGTGTGTTTGCATAATGGGGCACTGCAGTGAAAGGGCAGACAAGGGTGGGGGAAGGGAAGTTTTACCCTCAGTCAGTTTGCCAATGACACCAATCTGGACAGGAACATTGATCTGTGGAGGGTAGGAAGGCTCTATAGAGGGATCTGGACAGGCTGGATGGATGGGCTGAGGCCAGTTGGATGAGGTTCAACAAGGTGAAGTGCCAGGTCCTTCTCTTGGGTCTCAACACTCAATGCTTGGAGAAGAGTGGCTGGAAAGCTGCCCAGCGGAAAAGGACCTGGGTGTGCTGGTTGACAGCCAGCTGAACATGAGCCAGCATGTGCCCTGGTGGCCAAGAAGGCCAGTGGCATCCTGGCCTGTATCAGCAGTAGTGTGGCCAGCAGGGCCAAGCAGTGATTGTCCCCCTGTACTCAGCACTGGTGAGGCCACACTTTAAATCCTGTGTCCTGTTCTGGGCCCCTCACTGCAAGAGAGACATTGAGGAGCTGGAATGTTCCCAGAGAAGAGTAATGGAGCTGGGGAAGGGTCTGGAGCACAAGTCTGATGAGGAGCAGGTGAGGGAGCTGGGGATGTTTAGCCCAGAGAAAAGGAGGCTCAGGGGAGGACCTTATTCTCTACAACTGCCGGAAAGGAGGGTGCAGCCACGTGGGGGTCAGCGTCTTCTCCAAAGTAACAAGTGATAGGCCAAGAAGAAATGGCCTCAAATTATGCCAAAAGGCCAATCAATCGTGTGGTTTATAATTGGGGTTTAGGAGAATTTTCTTCAATTAAACACTTGTGAATCGTTGGAACAGGCTGTCCAGGGCAGTGGTAGAGTCACCATCCTTGGAGATACTTAGGAAACTTGTAGATGTGACACCTGGGGCATGGTTTAGTGGTGAACTTACAAGAACTGGGTTAATGGTCAGACTCAATGTTCTTAAAGGTCTTTTCTAACCTAAACAATTCCATGATTCTATCTTAATTAGGGTTCAGCAGAGATGGAGAGGCAGTGAACACTCAAAATTTCTTCTTGTCACCTGTTGCCCAAGAATGTGTTTGTGTGGTTCCCATAATTTAAAAATGACTAATTACTGTCTGATCAGTCCAACAGGGGGGAGAGAGGAGAAGTCTGCTTTCATCTCCCAGGGCAGGAATCTTTTTGATGGACGTGTACCAAAGCCACATTACTTATAGAAGGAGCTTTTGTTTGCAGAATTTTTGTCAGGAAAGCAAATATGTTCAAGCTCCTAGAAACTGTTTGGTCAAGCTTAATTGCATGTAGGTTTTGGCATTCAGCATTTAATGGAACATGTTACTGTTATTTGTGCATCTGCAGTCACAGGAGAGACTGTCCTATTTAAAAGCTAAAGTAAGCAGCAGTGAACACAGTAGAAGAAAAATACTAAACTTTGGAGGTTTTTTCCTACCTTCACACATGAGAGAGTATTCCAGCTAATTAGTTCAGATTACTTCAACTCTTGGTAATGTGATTTCTTTGTTAATGCAATTTTAAATTATAAAGACTCCCTTCAGATTCAAAACAAGTGCATTGAGATTTTTATAATTTTTTTTTTTTTTTACTTTACCAGTGAAAAAACCCATAATCTGCTTTTACTGTAAATGAAGAGGAGGTAGCATCTCCTTGGTTTCTGCTTCCTTCTAGTTTGTATGTAGCCTGTGTGCCACCGCTGCTGTTATTTGGAATAGCCTTCTGTAACTCTTCAGCTAATTTGGGATACCTGGTAAAGATGCTTTCCTGCTGTTTTCATTCTCTATTGCTCAGATGTCTCTGCCAGGCAACTCACAAAACAAACAGCAACACCAGGTCAGCTTCAAAGAGTGCACACTTTGAAGTAGAGAGCAGATGACAGTTATGAAAGGTTAGTCTTTAATGGTATTACAAAAGGTAGCTGTACAGGTTTCCATGCATTTGCTTATTAAAGTGTGTAATGCCCTAATCCTTATGTTCAAAAATATAATTAGTGGGTAGTTCTTAGAAAACATTACCTTGTACTTTCTCTAGTGGTAGAGGATACAGCAGAGATTAGTTTATGGCCTGAATTTGTAAGCGTGTAACTTTTTAAATCATGGTCAACACAGCAAGATACAGGAACAAAGAGAAGAGTATAAGACCAATTGGGTACAGATGGTCAACTTAAGACTTTTAGAGGAGAGAGTGTGTAAAAAGTTGTCTTGTTAAATACAGCAAGTTTCAATCCATTCTAATCTTTGTGCCTGCAATAAAATTAATAATTACCTAAGAGAGTAAATGCTGTGATATTTTGTTCATTGGATAATTATATGCCTAATTTTTCAAAGGGAATTGCTTTTTGGTTAAACTAAGGCTCAGTTACTGCTGGTGGTGCTCACTTGCCAGTCGTCAACTTGTGAAAGAACTTTGGCAACCTTGGTTGTACCCATGAAACACAGGATCCTCTATGCAAGCTAAAATTAGCAAAAATAAAAAGCCTTTGTGAAGGAATTAGAATTTAAAAACTATTTTTATTTCTGTAAGCTACTTTGTAATCATGAATGTGTTAGTGAACTTATTTTTGAGCGGAATTGGTATGACACTCAAAATGAGTGCATGTGAGATTTTACAAATTGAAAATCAGCACAGACTTAATTTAAATGTGCATTTATGTATTTTAAATGGCCTGTTTACTTCACATCCAATCTGTTGATTTTCTATGCTATCAGCATTCATCAATTTTAATGTCACTGCTTAAAAGGAGAAGAAATTTGGGGGTGCGTTTGAGATGAGAGTTCTTTTTTTTGTCTTTGCAAAGAATGATATCTCTGTGCTTTTTATTTATTATTCTTTTCCTCGTGGCTTTCCTTTTCGGAGGATTGCACTGTTTTTGTTGGTAGCTTTATAATGCAAAAAAAAGTTCAAGTATACTCACCTGTCTACCTATCCTGTGTTAGGATTTTCCCCTCAGGGCCTTAAGTAATAACTATGTTACTTTTAATAATATTTCAAGTAATTACATGTTTGACATTCTGTCTGGAGTTCATGCAACAGTTCTGAATTTCTTTGCCTAGAAGAAGCTTCCATAGATTCTTTCCTACCTGAAAAAAACTTGGGGTGCATATTTTTACATGTGTTCAATGTGCTGTTTTCTAAGGGAGGAGCTTTAAATGCAGTGTGTCGGAAGGCTTCATATTTATCTTCTTTCTCTTTGAGCAGTGAATATCTGACTGTTGGAGCAGTTCTGAATCGGCGTCTGTCAATAAATCAGCATCCAACAGATGGCTGATTTGTTATATTGTGAGCTGCTTTTGATAGTACTGATTTCCGTTACTAAAGATGGTGCTTGCATAACTTACACGGCAGTATGAGCTATTCTTTAGTATCCTAGGAAACTTGTGTGCTGTCCTACTCTGCCATAAATGCATTTCCTTGATATGAAGACTATTGTATGTCTTTGTACCTTCACTTGCTAAGAAAAAAAAAATCTACAAAGGGGACTTCTACTAAATTTATTTTTAAAATATATTACCATAGCAGGTTAAGTGGACCACTAACTGCATCTACACTGAAATGGAGAGAAGATAATACATTAAGAGCATTCCAGCTATTTTTTTAATGGCCTTTTCTACCTAACTTTTTTGCAGTAAGAAAGTGGTAGCCTATTGCATAACACTTTCAGTGTTGTGTGGGTAATGTGGTCAACAGTTTGCCATCTGGCAACCAAACTTGATGATAATGCTCAAGCTTATCATCCATGTGTACCATCTGTGGGTCAAAGAGTGAAGGTACGTTCATCCTGCTCTTTTCTCCTGTACATTCTAGTGGTTGCCTTCCTGTCAAGGAATAGCTGGGTTTTGCTGTGATTTGGCAACTTATTCCTAAGCCATCAGTAGATATTGGTGTATCCTCTTCACATTGGAGGATACTACTGAGTATTCCTCCACCACACTGAGTCAATTTCTTCTTGTAGGTCTGTTAGCTGGAAGTAAAAAGAAGGTGGGGAAATCTTTGTGATTATACTGAGTCTCACTGTTGAAGGATGCATGTTGGTGATGAGACTGCTGAGATGACTTTTTGTGTGATTCTTCTGCAATTGTAATTTGTTTTAGGTAGAATTAAGTTTAATCAAGAGGAGAAACATCCCATTAATTTTATTGAACTGCCTCTTAATTTTTCATCCTGTCTAGATTATCAGTCCTAATTGCAGGATAATGGTAAATTCTTGGCTTTTCACTGAATTGTAGAACTATGAATATAGTGACAGCATTGTTGCTGTTGAGATTTCTGAATAAAATAGACCTACTTGAGATCAAAAGGGATACTTCCATAGACAATTCTAAGGGAACAGGTCTGGATGTAGCAGTTGCTAAGGCAGGATGCATACTGTCCCATGGGAAGCTGCAGTTTGTAGTATATTGGAGCTATTGACATACTTTTCAGTTTAACCATTAGTTTGATAATCTTTCCAGCGATTAAATGCAGTAATGATTGTGCTTCACAGAGGTTTTGAGACACTTTTAGTTTTCAAAAGCTGTGGATTCCTAGATGAGAGTCTCAAGGTTTTTGTTAATCTTCCCTTGGTAAAAAAGAGTGCCTGTTTTTCATGTAGAAATTGTGGGGATTGTTGGACAAAGAATTTGTAGAATAACTCCATCAAGAGCCTGAGGGTTGCTTTTGTGTTATTTTGTCTCTGTGGTTTGATGGATGTCTGGGAAGAATGGCTTACAACCACCATGTGTGTTTTAAGGAGCCCACTTCTCTAGTGCTTCATCTGGCTGGGCAGTTGATGAAATTCTGCAGATGGCTAACTGTAATTTCCAACTTGATGTATGCAGTATCTCCTTTCTCATGAGAAGGAAGATTCCTAATTTAGCATTTACTCATGCACTCGTTAAAGATGTTGGGAATATTGCCATGGCCTCACTTGGAGCAGAATTTTGTTCCACTCCTTCCCTACCAGCAGACTTAGTTGTAATAGCTTGTTGAAGCATTTTGGTGATGTCTTAATTGGTGTATTAAGCCTTTTTTTCCCTCAGTCATCAGTTTTGTGATACAAATTACATACTTCATGAGTACTGGTGAAAGAGTGGTGTGAGTGTGAGATCATCTATAGTTCCCTGGCTAGGATTGTTTTCCCATATCATTAATTTTCTTCAAGTTTTTATTCTCAGACTCCTCTAACTTTACAACAGAAACTCCTAAGTGACTAATAGCACATTTGGTTTCAGTTGGTTGGGATGGTCAGCATGAATGTAAACTCTCCAACTTCAGAGTTATATGGTCAGACTAGCTTAACTTTT
>VZUA01068231.1:13831-26162 GCA_013401035.1 Horornis vulcanius
CCAAAAGGGTTATTTGTGTGTGGCTGCTCCTGCTCTTGCTAAAACCAACTTTTGCCCCTGATTAAATGTCTGTGTGTTTTTTGACTGCTTTAACTGGACTGCCTGTGAGTAGGGAATTTGGACATAACTTTGCTAAAAAATGCAGTATTTCCAATTAGGTGGTTAATATCTAGCTGTAGATTAACAACTGCTGGGAATTTCTATTGTTCAGATTCAAGGCTGTCCTTACAGAGGGGAGGAGTGTCTTGGCATCCTGTGGGGAGTATTGATTGAGGTTTTAGAAACTGCTTCTAAAATTAAAACTAATCCTTCTTGAATAGAGATGTATATGGATCTATACTGAATCACTTTCAGTACTTTAAAAGTTGCGTATACAGCTTCTCTCTGATGTGGATGCTTCTGCAGAGGATTTGACAAATGGGTGTGTGTTTTCTACACTTTAGAAGACACTTTGGATTTTTTGGACAATGTGGAGCAAATATTTGCTATTAGCTTACAGTTGTAAAAATAAAATACTCTGTGTACATACACAGGTATAGATACATAATCTGTGTGCACATATCTATCTTAATATGCGTATATATAATATTTATATGTACGTATACAATAGGGATACGTGACATTTTATTGTGATAATGCTTAACTTGGTCCTCCAGTACTGAGTCTGCTTTGACCCTTGTCAGTTAGTCTTGGCAGACTGACTTCAAGTGGGTGTCAGCTTAAATGCATTTTGCATTATTAATGCATGCATATAAAAATATATGTAAATATAAGCATTATAAACTGCAGCCTGCCCTCCGGGTTGCCAGAATTGAGTGGGTGCTGAAGAATGTTGACCAGTGTTGATGACCTGACAAAGTGTGGGCTGAGTTTGACCACCAAGCCAATTCCCTCCAGTGGCCAAGTTTTTGCCTTAAAGAGGTAAAGAATGATTTAGGACAGTCTGCTTTATAAACCAGTTCTGTGGCTGTTTTTTACCCTGCCCACATCAAGCTGAAATCCAAGCTGTTACTGCTGGGTCTGAAATTTGTCTCCTCCTACCAGGTCTGTGGCTTTGGAGCTGGGAGGTTATGTCAGTGTGACTCCAGGTGACACAGAGCAGTGGTGGAATCAGGCTGGCATGCTTGGGCTCTCTGGCACACGCTGCTGGGATTAACACTGGTGCAGTGGGCTGTGGAATTGTGTGTTGGATATTCAGGAAGGCACTTGGAAACCTAAACCCTTGTTTCCACAGCACTCGGCTTTTTTTAAGTTCAACCACGATGACTGTTGGAATGTCCTACCTACGTTTAAATTGTGCTTTTGGCTAGCTGAGACTCAACATGTGATATAAGCAAATGGGAATATTTCTTTAGCCTGTGTTCTTACATGGAAGCATAGTATTGACATATGTTGGTTTTCCCCCCTCAGCTGAGGCTGATCCTTATCTTTAAATTTAGTAAAGATAGATAAGAAGTTTGATCTAAAATTTTTCATTTTAAATCCACGTTAGATACTGAAGAATCTAACTTTACACAAAATTTACAAGAAAATTATTTACAAAAAATACTTGTTCTGAAGAGCCTTGTCTCTAACCGAACTAAAATAATGGCTGTAGTAAAAACTGAAAATACCTGCTTTAATTGATGGTCTAATCCAGAAATAAACATAGTACATTCCATCCTTTGAGAACAGCCAAATTGACCATGTCCCTGATCAGCACATCCTGAACCAGTGTAACTCTGTGTTTCTCTGTGTTAGCAATTATGTGGAGTAGTTACAGCTATATTTTGCAGAAAAAAAGGAAGACTGAGCTTCTCAGATTCTCAGCAGAACTGTAACATTCTGAACATTCTTTTAACTATATGCTCTTTTCCTGAAGTATAGCTGTTTCTGCTTTGACATTGATTACTGTATGTTCTCACTTAAGATGCAGAATTGACAAACAAGTGCATAGCAAGTAGCTAATGGAAACCATGTATATTGAGACTATTAATGATGTTTTCTACAGGAAAACGTGTTTTTTTGTTGTTGTAGAACTGCCATCTGTTAAAGCAATAACATTTTTGCCTAAATGCTGTGTGAATTCAGTGTTAATGCTTTATGGACTTGGTGCTACGAAACTAGTTCTTAAAAAGCATGTTTCATGTGATTAAGCAGAGCATTTAATCTTTCTCCTGAAGTAGTCTGATCATGTTTTTAAAGACATATTTGCTAGACTTAAGTCAGAAGGATTTGAAGTTTTTCCTAGGTATCTTTTTTTTTTTTTTTATGTTATTTTAAAATGCATTTGGGTGAAATGAGAGCAATGAGCTCTGGCTCCTGTTCAGGAGTGCCTCCTGTGCTCTGATTGCACTGACAGCCGTGGGTAGTCCTGCCTCTCCTCTGGCAGGCTGCTGGAAATCACCTGGAAAGCTGAGTGCTGCCTGTGGGACGTGAGCTTGGCGTGTAGGAGTGCGCTCTTGCCTTTTGGGCTGCTTTATACCTGCATAATCTTTGGATGTGTGGGCAGATACCCGAGAGCTCTGACAGGTGGCCTCTGAGGAAGTGAATGAGGACACAGAGGCCTATTTGTGAAGGAAGGAAAAGGTGTTACTCCCGTTTCAGGCACTTGGAGTTTGACGGTCTGGTGAGGGCTCCTGTTCTGCCTTGTGGAGTAAGAGGAGTTGCTGTGCCCTTGTGATTTCAAATGAAAAATTGTTCATGTTGTCTGTACCCTCAGGAACATCATTCTGCGTCCTTTATGTGTAGGTGCCACTTACTGTTTGGATCAACTGAAGAAGTCAAAGATCTAAAATATTAGTAATTTACCAGAAGTATTAATTATAATTGCAAAGTGTTAGCAGCCATAACCAGAGTATAAGATTTAGTGTATATTCCTGTGATCCATATTCTGTGCAGGTTGTCTGAATCCAAATGATATTCATCATCAAAATGGTGAACATCATGTGCGCTAGATAAATGATTCAGAAAGGCCCTTTCTTTTTGCAAGGGGTATGGTGAAGGCAAGTAGTCCTTTCCCCTGTGTGAGTGATTTGAGAGTATTGAAAAACATGAGTTGCATTTGGAGGTTTTGGGGGGTGCTGTTACAGCTGACTTGCCTCACCTCACCTGTTGCTTCTTTTCTGTGAACCTTTATATATCAGGGTGATGGATTTATAGAAGGCGATCACTGTTACTTGTTTAAAGTAGATATGTTTTGTATTTACATTTCAGTTTTAAACAAGCATTGACTCTTTGGGGTATTTTTAGTGTCTTGTCACTGTAAATTAGAACTTCAGAACCATCTTTGGAAGAGACATAATTATTGTCTCAATTGAAATTTGAAGATGAACAATATTACAGCACAATGTTTAATTTCTGGTTTTAATATTAAAGTGAAAGGCATGTATGACTGTGAAACAGTCTTCAAGCAACAAAATCCAATTATTTCTTATATTGTGTCTTACAGTACAAAAGATTTGCTTTGTATCCTTGGCATTCTTTTGCATCTTTGTGATTTTGTATGATTGAAATGCCACAATTCTCTAAAACGTGAATCTATCGTGCAGTCTTCAGAAACGAAAAATTAAAAAATTAAAACTTTTTTTATAAAGTTTTATAACTTTTACAGTGCTGTTGTGTTAACTTATCTTTGTCTCTCTGCAAAAGGAACAACAAATCCATGAGTTAATAAATCTTCCATGTTTTGTATGGTAGAATATTTTGCCTCTTTGGTTTGCTTGCTTTTATTATAAAAATAAGCCACAGAGGGTAGAGTGACTGGCAGTGGTAGTAATGTGACTACTCCAATTTTTAATCTTTTCCCAGATTTAACAAGAAAAGAGAGGGACAAATTTCTGAACACTTTTAGTCAGTGTCTCTGACCATTCAGATAAGATGAATGGGTTTTATATTTTGAATCAACATACGTCATCTAAACATTTCAGCTTGGGTATCATTAATGTTGGGTATATATTTGCAATAGAGGGTAAAGGGTTTTTTATGTACTTCTTTTCACTTGGCAGTTTGAAGCAAATGTTTGACCCATAGGAATTACCTATTGGTGCATTACATGGTCAAAATCTTGAATATTGAAACATGTTAGTAAAACACTGCAAAATCTTGAGTAGAAATATTGATGCTATTGAAGAGTTAAACTCATACAAAGACTCTTCAAAATAGCACTTTAGAAAAAATTATCCCTTCTTAGGAGTGATCTCTACAGCAAGAAATTAGCAGAAGATTACTTAAGTTTGCTGTACATTCCTCCCCTGGGATTGTTGCAACTGCATCAACCCCTGTGAATCTACCTGAAGAATTTAGATGTTTTGTGACAATGGTTTGATTTTCAGTGCTGTTGTGTTAAGATTTCTTGCCTTTGAGGGGAGGTTGCATGGGAGATGTTTCAGAACTTGCAAAAAGTGTTGGCATTGGTGTCCTAGTGCTGGCTGAAAGATTGCCTGGTCAGTAGTTGTGTGCATTGTCTCTGGCAGCTCCTCCTTTCTCTGCAGGGTCACTCTGACAGCCTAGGAAATCTTGGCAATTCCTACCTCCACTTCTCTGCTTCTCACTGTAGTTTGATAATTGTTTTTTTCTTTCTGTTGACCTGCCTGAAACTGCTTTTTTTTTTTCGATCTTCTTTGTCTTTAAATCAGTTGCAGGTAATACAAAACAAAAGAAAACTACAACATAACCTGTAAGCTTTGTATGGTACTATGATGGGGTGGAAAGGCAAAGCGTCAGGGACCTTTGGTTGCTCTGGAGTGTGGCTGAGGTTTGGTGTAAGGAATTGCTGATGGAGCTGAGATGGCATGTGGGTGACTGCTTTCAATGGGCCAGGGAGTGCAGATCACTAATGATTTGTTTGTGTGTGCAGTCCACTACTTACTACACAAGGGCAGCACACCAGAAACTCTGCAGAGCTGCTTGGTGACTCTTTTGTCTACTAGTGATGTTACCACAACAATACTGTAAGAATGTCAACAGTGCTGGCAGCACAAGCCATTCATTAGTTTCTTGAATATTTTGCAATTGCCTTTGAAAAACTTTTCTAATGTTTACTCTGCTTTCTGTTAAGAGTTATTTCTAACCCTTTGAATAGTCTAGAGAAGTTACTGGGAAGATTTGCATGGTTTTAGCAATTTGATTCTGTGTGGAGTGTAAATAGCTTTGTATGTGGAAGTACATAGGTGTAACAGAATAAGTTTATTACAGGAAATTTCCTTATGTTAAACATTTAATGATGTCAGAAAAGATGTTCTGTGTCTCTGTCTCTGGAACCTTCAGGATTTGGAGCAGGGAATAAGAAAACAATAAATTGAAAAGCAAGGATAATACCCCTGTCAGACACATGATTCTTGCTTCTCTGAAGGCCTTGACTGGGTAATAGGCAGGGATACTTCATCTTTATATGATGAAGTTGTTCAGGCCTTGCCTCTTACTTGTATGAAGGCTTATTTCATTGTTTGCATTCGAAGCTGGCAGTGAACTTTTGTGTTGCCTTCACCTGAACAAGGCTTGCCCTTGTAGGTGTCAGTAACACTGGCTGCTGCATGTGCTCCCCCTCTGGGGTGCCTAAGAAAGAATGCACTTAGTTGAGGGGAAAAAAAAATCTTATGAGTGTTTGCTTTTTTGTCTCTCCTGTTTTCCCTACTGATGATTCAGTGCATTTTGCAACTCTTTATTACTGGTCAAAGCCTTGTGTGTCTATCTTGGGAATGTGGCAGGCATCTTTCCTCCCATCTTACTGGTGGGAAGTTCACAGTTGGGAATGGAGGCTATGCTTCTAACATGGTATTCCAAAGACCTCTTAACTAGCTTGTCAGAATGTGTTGTGTACGTGTTTAGCTTTTTTTCTGTTTAGATGGAACTACTCTTGCATATTCCCTAAAATCAACGGATAAATCAATGCAAATAAGCAGTATGTGTGCTGCAGTTGTAACTCTTCTGCTGATCTGCTATTTCCCCTGCTGCCTGTAGATCAGACATTTACATAGTTAAAAACAAGTGGTTGTTTCCCCTGAAGAGAAATGGGATGATGCAGCTTTTATGAGACAGAATCATTTGTCTGATGCAAGTAGTTTTAATTCACATAATTTAATAATAAATTCAGGTGCCTATAGAGATTTAATTTCATAGAACAGCTAAACATAAGAAAACCTCCTTCCTCAAACAGTGCGGAGCTGTACTAGTTAAATGTTCCTAAACTCAAGCATACAATTGAGAAGAGTAATTTCCTTGTTCTTCTGCTGATGTTCTTTAATCATAAATAGCAACTGAATTACAGTGTAATGACTGTATTTTTCTTTTCAGGACATAAGGGACATTGTTGCGTGATAAAATGGATGAACAATCACAAGGGATGCAGGGGCCTACTGCTCCACCATTTCAGCCACAGGTACATATATCTGGGTTTTTTTAACTGTAACTCATTTCTTAAACTGAGAAAGGGATCACATTGTTTCTTGTGGTAACAATGAAACTATCAACAGAATGTACTCTCATGATCTTGAAATGAATTCTGTATCAGTCTAGTATTCCATAGAAAATAAAACAGTTTTAATTTTCGCCTCCTGCTGTTTCACTGACTTTGAGGAGTTGGGGTTGTAGTGTGAGGAGGAATAAAAGAGGTATACAGTTGTTTCCTTAAGAAATGTTGAGTTGTTAAACACTATGTTTCAAAATTCTATCCAAAATACTATATTTGTTTCAGTCTGTTACCTTCACCTGTTTCTTCTTACACTTTCTGACAATGACACTATAGGAATTTCTGTCATTACCTGTTGAAACCAAGTTTCAACTCCACAATCTCCCTGGACTTTACTGTCACCCTCACAGTGAAAAAAATCTTTCCTGATGTTCAGATGAAACCTGCTGTGTTTCAGCCTGTGCCCATCACCTCTTGGCCTGTCACAGGGCATCACAGAAGAAGGCCTGACTATATTTTAACATAGGTTTTTCAGGAATTTGAGCCCATTGATGAGATTCCCCCTGAATCTTTTCTTCTGTAGACTGAATGTTGCCAGTGCTGTCAGCCTTTCCCCCTGTGATGTGTTCTGCAGAGCCCTGGTCATTTTCTCCAGTGTGTCTGTGTAGGAGTGGCCCAGAGCCAGATGCAGCACTCCAGGTGTGCTCCTGCTAGTGCCTGAGTAGAGAGGAAGGATCATCTCCCTCCTCCTCCTGGCACCACTCCTCCAAATGCAGCCCAGGACATCAGTGTCCATCACTGAGTGCATTGCTGGCCCGTGTTCACTTTGGTGCCCAGCAGGACCCCCAGGTCTGGCCTGTGGAGCTGGTGTCAGTGCCCAGTGTTCCTGGTGTGTGTGGGGGTTATCACAGCCCATGTGCCAAGTTTCCCACTTCCCTGTGTTGAATTCTGGGGAGGGTCCTGTCAGCCCGTGTGTGCTGCCTCTCAGGGTCCCCTGGGATGACATGACAGCCCTCTGATACATCAGCCGGTCCTCCCACTTTGTGTCATCCCCAAACTTACTGAGATCACACTTGGCCCCATTATGCAGATCATTAATGATGGTGTTGATTAATATTGGATTGAACCCACAATTGATTCCTGGGGTCCACTGCTAGCTACAGTCCTCCACCCAGAGTCACTGCCATCAGAAACTCATTTGCTGTTTGAAATTAAGTGCCTGAAAGCTCCATCAGAGTTTGTTATCTATGAAGTTAAAACACTGTACTCCCTTACATCACAAGGATGTTTTGGGAGTGCAGATAGTACTCCCAACTGCTTCTACATTGTAAAAAGATTGTGGAGGAAGGTAGAAAAATATGGATTAGCAGTCTGAGGTGATGGGCTCTTAAATTCTAGAATTTTTGTGAGAATAAAATGGGAGCATTTTAGCATCTAAGTAGAAAAATGCATTGATCTCTTCCTAGACCTGAAAAGCCATAAACTGAAAGCATATGCATCCCTTACTTTTGGGTTTTTTTTGGTTTTTTTTTGTTTGGAGGGGTGGTTTTTTTTGTTTGCTTTGGCATTCCCAAAGCTTAAGGACACTGGTTTATTAAGTATGTTCTTATATGGAAGCGTATCTCTGCTCAGCATTGCTATTCTGCTGTTTCCTTTTTTGCCTGTATTCCCCTCAAAATGAGGACTCAGAGGCCTGTGCAGTAGTCAGTGTACACACAATAGATTTAAGTAATGAAACATTTTGTTTTCTGTTTCATTCAGTTGCTTTTCCTAAAAATGTCTGGCCTGCTTTTTGGTGGTAACTGACCAATCAGTTTAACTTTTCATGGAAGCTTTTCAATGGTGTTTTATAAATCTTTATCCTGTGTGGTAATAGCTAATTTAAAGACAATGATTCATGGTCTTCAGGGTGGTATTTCCCTTTAAGTTTTGGATGGGTAACCTTGAGATGCTAGTATTGAGTACCGGGGTGGAAATCTGAGGGAATTATCTGCAAGGCTTTGCAGTTGTATTTTCAGCTGGTTATCCTGATAAATTGGGAATTTAAAGAAATTGCAGCATTATATGTGTTGAATAGTGTAGTTTCCTTTGGGATTTCACTGGTAACTTCTCTAAGAAAATAACTTTTTTGCTGCTGTTTCTCATCTTGGAGCTGGCTGTTAGTCTGTTTAGTGTTCTCTCTCAACCTGAGTGAGCCTTAATTTTATAAGTTAGGAATCCTCATTGAAGGAAGCTGGCTAAATATTTTTAGAAATGTGTGATGTGATTTCTTCAACAGAAAAGCCCAGTTAAGAAAAACCTGTCTGACTCCACTCTTAATTGCTTATTGGAATGTCTAAATTGTTTCAATCCAGTTGTCTGTTTGGTTTTGTTTTTGAACTGAATCTGTAAATAATTAGAAAGAAATTATAAAGTTGTTTTTTGAGTTTTATTATAACAATCCAGATGAGTTTTTGGCTGGGTATAGTGCACTGGCATAAAGTGATGGAGCAATACTGAGGAGGTTGCAGTGGGAGAGAACAAGGACCTCCTGAGAAATCTTGCTCATTGGAGAAAATGATGTGTGCTGGGTTCACTGATTTGTAAGCTGGGATATTTTGGTCAATAAAGTCTTTGTTGGTTTCTTCAGTGTTGTCTTAACAGATGTGAGAAATACACTGTCTTTTTTTGTGCCTGCCTAGGTCAGTATTGAAGTTTGCTGATACTTTATGGAGCATGAAATGCTTTTGAAAATTTAAATCTCAAAGATGATTTAAATGAACTAAATGCAAATAGAAAGTTTTGGAGAAAGATTGAAGTAGAACATCTCTTGAGAGCTCTGGCTAAAGTGACAGCTACTGTCTGGCATATTCTTAGAAGTTAACTGTGAATGCCTTGTACTAACTTCTGTGGCCTTCCTGTGGATGTTTTCCTTCCCTAGCAGTCCTCTGCTAAAGTGTCTATTAGCTGTCTTCTGAGACTGAAACAAGTCTGAAAATGAAGATTCTCTGTTTGCTTGTTGTATAAATGAGCTCTTAATGCCATGATTAATTAATTAGTGTATCATGATGTTTGTCTTTTCTCTAGTAGGAATGTTTAAGCTTCTTTCGTCTCCCCGCATTTCTTTTCTCTGCAGGATTACAGCTGAATGTATGGCTGAAATCTGAAATTTACAGGAGTCTGTTCAGAACAAGAAAAAAAATAACATTCTTGCAGTTTTTGTACACTGTTTGGCCAGAAATTTAAAAAATAAATTTGAAAAAAAGGAAGCCACTCTGGTTATTTTAATGTTGTCAGATAGATATCTCCTCCATGGAAACTGTAATATTCTGAGTGCTCACTGATTTACTTGGCTGTACAATGTAATGTGATCATTAGTGAAGTGTATATAATCTGCTCCGTTATGGTCTCAGACTGAAGGAAATCTTTATCCTGCACAAGCTTATTCCCCACAAATTGCATTGTGGTGAGGAGATACCCAGTGGTAGTTGGAGATGTGCAGCTATGTTGCTTCTCATGTCAGCTCTCCACATCTAAATTGTGTGACAGGACAAGCGAGCAGATGAGACAAGCTGTCACTCAGCCACGCTGCCCTTTGAAGAAAGGCCATGGGGGGGAAAAGGTGCCGCAAATGGGCTGTGAAGTTTACATACACTGCCCACTGTTAAACAGATTACCTCTAATGAAGTGTCTAATGCTCAGGCCATATCAGCCTAATCCTTGGTGGCAGTTCATCCCTCAACTGCCAAAAAACACGGCCCTCTGGCCCTCTCTCGCCACTCTGGCCGCCAAGCACAGGGAGGTGCCCGGTCTTAATAAAGCAAGACAGTGTGTGATCTGACATGCAAATGTAGGTCATTGCATATGTAAATGTGTGATTACAAACCTGCATGCCAAAACACATTAGTGAGACTTTGCTCTCAGCATGCGGTTGTCACACTGCCTTAGTAGTTCAGGATAATATTTGTCAAGTTGCTGTGCAGGGGCTGCAACTCCCAATTCAAATGGGAAGTACACAATACTTCTTAAATATAGCCTATTTGGAGAGTCTGTATCTTGCATCTCTGTGTAGAGAATTTAAAATCTTGAAGTGTATTTTCAGCAGTTTTCCCTAATAGACCTATAACTACCTCATTAAGTTAGGTCCTGCGCTTTGGGGATGCAGTGGAGCATTAATGCTGCACCACTTTTGTCAAAACGAGAGTTCTAATATTTTGATTTCTGGAGCAACAGAAAGATATATAAAAATGTATTGGATAGCCACTGAAAGAGGGATATTAAAATACTGTCATCCAAGCTGATCCTTTATTATGGGTTTGGGTAAAGTTTGGTTTTTTTTAATTTTTTGGATGGGATGGTGGGAGCTAGGACATAGGAACCATGCAAATTAAAGTCTGATATGATTTCTTCTCCTCTGTGTCTCAGACTCCTGATAAGCTGAAAATATTCTAAACACATTCAAGAATTTATAATTTTCAATTCTCACTCCCCAAATGGTATAGTGAATGTTTTTTTTAGAACATCTTGTGATTAGTCTGGAACAGTTTTGGTTTTAATCCATTGGAGTAAAGCAATTTCAATAATTTAAACCATATTCCTTCATATGTATTTTTACACGGGTGTGATTAGTCTTACTGATTTTAGTCTTAAATGCAAACTTCCTTTGCAATATCTTTGATTCTAGAAAGCCTTAAGACCTGACATGGGCTACAACACACTTGCCAATTTCCGAATAGAGAAGAAGATCGGCCGTGGGCAGTTCAGTGAAGTTTACAGAGCAACCTGCCTGCTGGATGGTGTACCAGTGGCTCTGAAGAAGGTTCAGGTAAGGATGATTTTTGTATAAATATTAAAAGGATTGATACAGTTAAATTTGAAAGGCACGTGACATTCCAGTGTGAATTTTGAAATGTTTAGAGATAGCAGGGAGTTAACTTTGAAAATTCATATGTGACTTTATATAGTATTCCACAAACTGTTGTTTTGAAATTGAAAGTACAGAGTTTCTGGGAAAAGATAACACATCTAAATGAGCTATATGTCCTAACCAAAGCTTGGAATCTATAATTAATATAAATATTTAGTGGTGTCTAATGTGAAAATATATTATGCAAATACATGCATTTTTTATTAAATAAACATCTGTAATCTTTCAGTTAAGTAGCCATGCTTCAAAAGTGCATAAATCAAATAAGGTCTGTATGTAATCAAAATTATAGTAGTGAAAAGGAGAGGAGTTACGGTTTCAAAAGACTCAAATCCACCTGAGACAAATACAAACCAATACTGTGCTCAGAGTTTCCTTCAAATTTTGGGATACAGCTCAGTTCATATGATCATCCTCGTGAATAATACATCTGTGTGTGGGGCTCTATGTGGTAATGAAATGCAAGTGCACTGTGGATCTAGGTGAATTGCATTGCTCAAAATATTTTCTTGAGGAGACTGTCTGCTTCCAAGGTTCATGGTTTAGCCAGTAGTGAAACAGCAGTTGTCACAGGAGATGGAAGAGCAGCAGGCTAATTAAGTTACTGTGGCGGAGAAACAGTAAGCCCAGCCCTTGTAAATTTTAACATAAGAAATGGATGATTATTTATTCAGATATTTTGTCTTAGCAATTATCATTTTTTAAAATATTTAAATCCAAAGCAGCAGTTTAAATGAAGCTTTTCAAACGGAAACATTTTCACGGTCACACAGGCAAAAGACAGCTCGAGCTATGCCTCTATCCAGTATCATTTCCATTCTCTTTTTGTGTGGAGCTGCTCAGGGATGTTAGTTGTAAGACCATTACCCTCTAGAATGCCCTGCTGGATTTACCATGAAAGTTCTATGACAACGTGTTTAATTTTGAAAGCAAAACTAAAATTGGCATTTCACTTTTGATCTTGAGATAAGTTTAGTGTAATACTTGAAGTACTGCCATCAGATCTGAAGGGGTATTTTTACCTTTATAGACTGCAA
>VZUA01068247.1:0-11770 GCA_013401035.1 Horornis vulcanius
TGTTGTCTACATGTGTACTGAGGAGGTTTCAGTGATTAAAGAGCTTGACACAGATTCCAGAAGAGTTTCTATGTCACTCTAAAATCCAACAGGTTCCTTCTTCTCTCAGGCAGCTTTTGCAATCAGATCTGCTTAGAAGAATCTTACACAATGCAGATAAAATCTCTTGGATCATACAAAAAAACAAGTTGGTTGAATGTACCTGGCAGGTTTGTCTCTACAACTTGGATTTTTACCCTTTTTTTTTTTAAATAGCTTTAAAGTGCCCTAGTATAGTTACTTCTTTATGCTCATTAAACTTGCACAATTACATAAAAAGGGGACACTCAGTGTGATTACTGTGTTCTGAGAGACAGAGGAAAAGGAGAGGAAAATCAGAAAACTCATCTTAAAGCAGCTTTTCTCTAGTTACTGTCCGTTTGCTGGGTTTGTGCGGCAGAGACTGTTTTCCAGAGGGGTTTATGGTAAACCCAGCCATCACCCTGCAATTTAAAGAGAAAGTATGGTTACCATAAAGACACTGCCTTGGGAGAACTGCCTTTACACAACTATTAGACTGATGGCTGTGAACAGCAGAGGGACAGAGCTGGTATCTTTAACTCCACAGACTGAGGCACAGAGATCAGCACTGCAGGCTGCTGACACTGCTTCAGAACACGTGCAGGCTCCTGCCGTGCCACCATGCTCTCTGGGAGCAGACTGCATTTGTAATTAACCCAGTCAAAAGGCCACTCTTCTCAACCTAGTGATCCAAATTACTTTCAAAAGCCAAATAAGCAGCCAGCAGAAAGGCAGCTACCCAGGATTATCAGCTCTACCTCTGCCCAACTGCTTACCCAGAAATGTGGTGCTCAGGATCACTTTTAAATGTTTTCTGAGTACATCTGTATCCTGGACTAGCAACAGAACTTCATCTTTTGTAAATCTAACAATATAACAATACAACTATCTAACTTTGAGCTAATCATACTAACACAGCTTTAGAGAACAAAAACCTTCATGGGAGCTAGTCCTGAACTCAACAAAACAAACCTGGAATACATCCAAGAGAAAAAGCTTTTAGTCCATGCTCTAAACCCTTACTAGATCACAATTATGGGAAGAAGAGGGGATTGCTTTACTGCACTGTAAAAGAAAAAGCTTTCTCTTTAAGGAGAATCTAAACTACTAGCATTAATTTTACTCAAGAACTGTCCTGTTGCAAAGGGCTCAGCAAAGGTCTCTACACAAGCAAGGTCTCACAACATGGATCACAAGAAAAGCCTATTTCAAAGTTATCATAACAGCATTCCCCCAGTCATCCTGGGCAGGCTGCACTTCCCCTTGTTAAAACTCTTACTATGTTATTACTACTACTATTACTACTGAAGTACAGGTTAAGACACTAAACAAATAATCTCGATCCAAAATGTAACGTAGAAGAACAAAAAAAGGTAAGTTGAGAATGAACTCAATTCCTCCTGGCTAACAATAATGTGTTGGGTACATAAACACACAACCTCAGCAAAATTAGTACTACTGATTATTTTCTTTGAGTATTTTTCCCATATGCCATTGAGGAAGTGCTTGGTAAAAGAAATAGGACCAGAAGACTGGAAAACATTTTGATGCAAAATCCAAGCATTTACAAAGCAGAGAATGAAGTCACACCTTTACATGCTTAGGAATTCTTATGTCACCCTACTCTTACGGATCCCACAAAGCTCAGCTATAAGATCTAAGGCCAAATACTCTATTCTGATAGGACACAGACCCATATGTGCCCCTGCTTGCATAACAGCTCTGCTTCTACCTCCATCAACAGCAGATAACTGCTTGGAAACTTACATCTTTAAGGAAGTATTTAGTACACCAAGGTGTTTCTGTTTCAGCACGAAGTCTCTCTTCATTCCTCTGCCGTTCTTCCAGGGCTCGCTTGTGCTCTGTAGCCTTATCGATGTCTCCATCCCGCAGAGACTCTGTCACATGCTGCCACAGCCTCCTACAAAATAAACTGGTAACTTTACTGTTCCAAAGGCTTCCCAGCCAGGCACCTCAAACTGCAGATCACCATGGAACAGGAGCACTCTCTCCACTTACACATGACAAACCAGCCCAGGTCAGAGCATTGCAGCGCAGGTGAGGGCTTGTGGCCAAGCCTTAGAGCTACATCAGCAACTGAGAGCAGGTAGGAAGGGCTCTGAGGCTCTGGCAGTGCCAATCTAATGTCTGTTTGCAAACTTTTAAAGCTGCTATTGGAAGTGTTATTCAACAAGCAGCTTCTTGTGAGGATGTTAGGAGCTTCCCTGCTGTGTAGCTGGTGGGTAAAAACAAAAGTCATAGAGAGATTCTGTTCTCTAGTAAGCACTTTGTGAACTCAAAAAACCCCCTCTGTTCATAAATAGGAGGCAAAATAAACAACCACATGCCTGCACTAGGGTTTTGCACTTTTTTTTTGCTCTTGATTTTTATTTTTAGAAAACATTAAAAGATCAGGATCACTGCTGCTAAGCACTACCCACAAATACTATCTACATTTGCAGGTTTTCCTAAGGCACTCACCAGACTGCTTAGGACAAAAAGGGTCAGACAAGAGCAATGTACTCTTACCTAGATTCAAAGGGGCCTTGCTTCTCCAGGGGCCGGACTCGTTTTCTTGTCACAGAGAGCTTTGTCAAGTCCACATATTTGGTCTCCCCGTTGCTGTAGGTGAACTCAAGCACACTGTTCCACTCCCCCTGCACTCTGCACACCACCGTGTTTGTCATGTTCTGCTTCACTTCACCTGTGACTCTAGGAAAGAAATTTATTTTTAAAAAGCCATGGTTGAAGAAACTAAGGTCTATTCCTTGCATAATCACTCAATCCTGAATGAGTTTGCAAACTTGTCACACTGCCTTGAAAAATGGTAGTTATTTGAATTGCATTTGTGTGGAGAAGCTCAAAGAGCAAAGTGACTTTCACTCACGGCTCTAGTTCTCTTCATGTTACCCAGGAAACTCCATTTTTGGCTTCAGCTTGTTTCAAAACTCTTAAGGAAATTGAAAATGAAAAAGAAACTAACACAGGCTGATTCACAGAGAACAAGCAGTTGATCATTTCCACTTGAAGTATCACATCAGATACATAATTTGGACTTAGAAAATAAAAACTAAACTTTCTAGCAAGAATATATCTCACTACCTGCTGGCACTTCATCTGACATCTTTACATTTCAACCTTCTCCTTATGCAGGTGGTCTCATTTTCATGTTGCTCACATAAGCAGCAGACGCACAAAGGCAGAAGGCAAGGTAGGAAACTGGGAATCAGGAGAACTGCTTTTGTTCCCTGTCTCTTCCACAGAAACCTCTGCCAATAACAAGATAAGGATAATGTCTTTCTAACATGCAGTATTTCATTCAAAGTGTTGCATAATGCTCAAGTATCACCATAATTACACACACTGATGCATACTTTTCTTCTCAACTTCAAGACCTGTACAAAGGCCTCCTGACACCCACTTCATCCTGACCCAGTTCTTGAGCATTGCTTGGAAAACAAATTGCCAGTCTCAAACAGAACATTTCTCCCAGAAACAGAAATAAAAGGGTCTGTGCACTGTGCAAACCAGACTTGAGACATTCTCACTTGTAAGGTGCTGCAGGATTCACAAAGGATACCATCTCTTGCCCCAATTAAACTCCAGTTACCTGTACACAACCTCCCCACTTTCCAGCCCTCCTGCATTTCATCAGTGCTCCCAAAAAGCACGGGCTACATCTCCTTCCACACTCCACTGTGTGCAGCTGAGAACAGCTAACTTGCACACCACCAGCTTGCTCTGATGTCCTTTGAACAACTGCATCCTGGAGAGTGGAAAGCAGCACTTCTGTGCTCCCTCCTTGCATGGTGCCACACTCAGAGGGAAAGGGAGCACAGGACATAAGTGCCACTTCCCTTCTTCCACACACATTGGTCACTTCCCACCGTGCCTGCACCTACCTGTCCTCCCCAACTCTAGCACCAAAATAGAGAGATTTATCTCTCAAGCAATGAAATGAGTATCACAGGTCAGACCTTCCAGCACAGAGATACTGGATGCCAGCTGAAGCAGACCTCCAGGGAATCTCCAGGGCAAGGGGGGAAAGCTCATAGCCAGCTCACAGCAGGAGGCAGCTGCCAGGAATTCTGTCACATCATTGTCTAGCAGCTCAAACCTAAACTAACCTCATGAGAAATATCTTTAAAAACCCAGACTGATAGGTATATGCTGTTCACACAGTTTTCCATTGCAAAAATTTAAGATTTGTTGAAGAAAACATGAGCCATAAAAGCACATTTACTTTTTTTTTTTTGGTGAAAGTTAAGAAGCACTAACAATTACTGAAAACAGCAGACAGAGCAGCTGACAAGCAAATAGCCTTCAGTTTGTGCTGCTTCTCATCCTGTGACTTTCACACCTCACCAAAACTGTAACACATGGTGGAATCCCTGTTCTCCTCCCAGGAGATCTCTGAAAAGCTTGAATCCACAGGATGCCAGAGATCAGCCTGGTCAGACTCTGCAGTTACTTCTCCACAACTTAAACAGCTTGATTTATCCAAGTGCTGTGTGGTAACAAGACAATACTGACATCCAGTATTTTAATATCAATCTCAAAATTACAGCCTCTACTCAGCTGAAAATGAACAAAGTTACATTACACTCTACTGATGTGCAGTATTGAACTGCTCCATTAAACTCTCATTACCTGTATTTCTCCAGGTTGCATTGCTCTGACACACAACCACTGCCAGCACTGCAGACCATAGTATCTGCCTGAACCTGCATTAGTGATAAAAAAATGCTGGCAATTATTTGTAATCTTGGCATGATACATATCTAGCTGTCCGTTGTCATTATCCTCTCTTTCATCCAGCTCAAGAGGTACAGGACCAAGCAGCCATCATCCAGCTGAGGTCTAACAACACAGGTCACTCTACAAAAAAATCTATACCATTGCCATAGCAACTCCTGTGCTCTGAGTAACCATGACAACAGTGCTGCTTCCCATCAAGAGATTCTTTTGGCAATGTCCAATCATCACCATGTCAAATTTTCAATAGTTACAGTACCTTGAACAGATCTCTCTTTAAAAAGCCTCTACATCTGCGACTAACTTCAGAGAAACAAATAAAAAAACCAGTTTCCAAATAAAATCACTGAAGTAAAACTACACCCTCTAACTTATCTCTTACATCACAAGAGTAGCTATTGCAAAGTGGAAGATATATTGTGAGCCATGGAAAAAAAACCAAATGATGTGTCACTTTCAAATTGCACAAGTGAAACAGAACTACATGTAAGCTTCAGTTCTCCAGGAGTCAGATCAATCTCATTTCAAACAAACAAAATGTTCTCACCGATGCAATTTGCCACCGTAGAAGGGCTTGGTGTGGAAGTTAATACTCGCAGAATACCCAGTTTTTGCACAATTAATGTTGACTTTTCCTCCCAGCTCTACCCAAGGAACAGTTAAAATTGAGCGGGCATATGCGCAGGGCAGAGAGAAGGTGTATTCTTCCCCGTGTTCCAAGAGATGCAAGACACCTGTGCGAAGAAATACAAGAATCTGTAAACCAGTACCATTTCAAAAAAGGCCAAACAAGTTGCTGAAACAAATAGTCAATACCACATCAGGCTACTTTTCCTCATAGCCTCTCACACAAAAGAAAGAAAATTTAAAAACTCACACAGCAGTACATTTATTATATTCTGGATACAAACATTTTCCTGGAAGTCCTAACTTGAGTAATGTGCATTTAAGTCTCTTTCGGGAAAAGAAATTTATCTCAATAATACTGTTCCATAAAGTACAATCCCATGCTATGCACATACTTTTCAGTAGTGCCTGTAAGGGCTGGTCACTCTTACTGATGGCTCTGGAACACAGCAAGACAAGACTTATGCTGACAAAAGGAAATAACAAACTAATTCCCTGAACTGCAGATCCTGAGAAAAGCTAATACTCCTATTTTCCTTTTCTGTAATACACCTTACCCAATCTGAAGGCAGATAGCAGGTACAATTCTCCTTACTGCACCTCTCTGCCAAGATAAACCCAACTCCTTCCTGACAGCAACTTTTGCAATAGATGTCAAGAATCTCATTAAATACTAGAATTTTTCTCTGGGTTTTAAGATTAGTGGGTTTGATTGCTATAAAGAAACCAAAAGCACAAGCTCTCCCTCTTGCCCTTATGAGAACACTGCACAACATCTAACTGCTGCCTGTCCCAGCCCCCACCTCTGGAGCACAGTAACCCTGGGATCTGACATCAGCACAAACAAGATGGGAAATTCTCAAAAAAAGTTATGATTTGAGAAAAGCCCTACAAGGGACATCAACTTCAGAAATTACCTGTGCAGCCAAAGATGTGCCTTTCACATACCCTCGGTCATTCCCTTGTCCAGAGTGTAGTTTACATACAAGTACCTGGAATCCCCAGGTACTGGACATAATACACAGGGGACACAGAGTGGGAGAGGCTGCCTCATCCTGTGCAGTAAATACTAATAACTAAAGGAAAATGACAATTTGAGGGCAGTTACCCTTCTCTGTCCCTAAAGGATCCAATTCTTCTAGTTAAAGAAAATCCAAATGTGCATAGGAAGATTAAGTGCAATACAGAGGAATGCAACAACACTTCTATTTAATAAATGTCTGATGCAAATTAATTATAAATATCAGTTTACATCACAGTAATTGACTTTTGGCTTAAAAGTCAGTATTTTATTTCCAAATATAATCCTGATTTTAGGCAAAGTATAAACCTTTCTATTTTTTCATCCCACGTGAAAATTTGCTGTTTACAATGACAACTTCTATCTCTTGAATATATCATAAAATTTGCTATCAAATTAATAGCATTTTAACAAACTTCTAAAACGAACAAAGGACAGAATTTACACTTACCCTCGCCAACCATAGTCACTCCTATTGACATTCCTAGGAATTTACTTTTTGTCCAGACGTGGGCATTGACACACATGTTCCTCTCTACACACTCAGCATAAAACCCTGAGACAGGAGGATGGTGGGACACTTGCTCAGCTACGAATTTCACCGTGTAATAGTCCGGCTCTGCTTGGCCATCCGGATCTTTAGGCAGAGTTACTTGCTCTGAGGGGGAGTGAGCAGAGGAGTTGGTGCCAGCATCAGTGGCCACGTTGCTCTTGGGCATCCTCCAGGAGCAGTGGAAGGTCTCCCCGATGATGGGGTTGTAGGGCTTCTTGGCAATGGCTCCCTTGCGGCCCTCGTGGAAGGAGGTGAGGTAATACTCCACAAAGCGGATCATCCTCTCCTCGGGGCTGCCGCCGTTCGTGATGGCGATGAAGAGATCGGGGTGCGACATGAAGTCCGCGTACATCTCCAGCAACGACCGCTTCTCCAGAATGAAAGTGGGAAGAACCACCTGAAAATACAAGAAAAAAATAAAATAAAGCTCTAGTAAGGAAAACAGAGACAGGCATTTTATAAGAGAAGTCCTTGGGAGGAGGATTCTGTCCTGTTTGGAACACCACACTTCCAGAGTGCACTTCTTTGGTTCCTCTTGATATGAGCAAAATACAGTGACCGTAGGTTTCAGGAAAACAATATACAAGGAGAAGAAAAACCCAGTGAGTACTAGTAGGACTAAAGAGATTGAAAGGGACTGAGCAGCAGGTAACAAAAAAACAACCAAAAACATGAAAGAACTGCAAAGAGATAATGTGTCCCATATACCTGTGAAAGAGAAAACAAGCATGAAGGAACTGGAACTACAGCAAAGAAGGTTCAGAACAGAAGGTAGGAAAGGTATGGTCCAATGGAGAGGAAAGTTGGGAAGATATGCCAGCTCTGGAGAGCTTGCAGAATCCCTCTCCACACAGCAACTAGGACAAGCATCCATGAGAAGCAGCATAGGATGGCTTGATCCTGTGCCTCTGAGCAGAGGTACCTTATACTTTCACAGTTACATTCAACGCCATAAAAAACAGCAAGCCTGTCCTTCCTGAGTCAAGGGCAATCCTCTAAAGTGAAAGGCTGTGGATATCATCAGTGTTTTCCTCCTCTGAAGTGGGAACAAACCTCACACAGCTAAACTCACGTAACTAACGTAACTAACTGTTGTAAACAGCAACACAGAGTATCTCAACCATGGGATCAAGACAATCCATTTAAATCAGCATTCAAAGAGAAAAAGCACAGATATAAGACTTAATAGACATTGAAGTTAAACTGAATACATTTGCCATGTTGTTGCAACACCAACCTTGAGTATTAAGTGGCTTTTCACTTCAGTACTCTGATATTGAGTACAATTCTAACAACTTCATTACCTGTTTTCATTACCTGTCCACTTCAGTGCTTTGCCTCCTCTGAAATAAAAACAATTCTCTCCACACAGCCAGAAGTCACAACTGGGGGACAGGCTTGACAATTGTTCCAAGAGAAAAAGATATCCTAAATCCACTCTGTGGAAGTGAAAGACTGACTTAATCAGTTCCTTGTTAAGCAGCAGGCGTTCAAGTCCTACCCACAGACAGGGCCTGTTCACACCATCTTTTCATTTTCCCTCTCAAGTTGTGAAACATAAGCTGCATAATACAAGTGTTTCTAGGGGCTATGTAGCTAGTGCTCAAAAAACATAGGTTTAAAAAAAAATCCATAATTCCAAGAGAGCATTTTCCTCATTCCATGCTACTCTAAAATCCATTTTTTGATTTCAAAGTTCCTAGTGCTTACGGCAAGAAGTCTTTACAGGAATTAATTGAACTTAAGCTAGTAGCAGCCTGATTTTCCCAGATTTGCTGCCCAAGTTGTCTAATAGCACCTGAGTGTTAATTTTTCCAAGCTGCTTGCTTTTGAGATCTGCACTCAAGTGTTAAATCCAATTCTCTCCAGTGTAACTTTGTTCTTGCCTGCTTGTGAGCAAACACAGAAATGAGAATAGGAAAGAGGCTTAGGCATCTAAAGATAGATAAGGGGGAACCAAAAGAAAACTTCTTTTCAGAAGCAGCATGGACACAGGTGTAGGGTTGTGTGGAAAAGCATTAACAAGATAGAAAAGAGATCATGGAAGGAAAGCAGAAAGAAAAATATGAGAAGGGTGTAGAACAGCATGAAAAGACTAAGGTTCTAAAACTGGAAAGAAAACAGGCCATTACAGGAACGGCAACAAAAACACAGCAGAAAACACAAAAAGAAGGTAATAGGAAAGATAGAATCAGCACATTTCACCTAAATCTGTCTCAATCTTGGGACCTGAAGTAGCTACTAGCCACTTTCATACTAAATTCGATACTGTTCAATACAGGAGTTGAACAGGAGTTTTACTGCAGCCAGTCTTCACACTTCAGTTACTTACTCTTGTTAAGTCCATGCCAAGTTTCAGCTGAGACAAAAGATGCAAGATAACGCTGCGCTGCTCTTCCACTGCTCCTAGATCATCTTCTTTATCATCACAGATATCCTCCAGCTCCTCATCTGGATTTATTTCTTCAGGTTCCTGGAATAAGAGCCATAAACTTAGCTCAAAGATGTAACTGGCCAGACAGTATTAAAAAAGGACTTTATATTGTATTTAACTGCCCATGTATGAAAAAAGACTAAATAAACCCCTGCAGAGAGATACACAATGGAATTTACTCCCAAGATAAACAACAGCTGAAGAATTTGAATGGATATGAAGATAACTCAGTGCAGATTCCATCTGGAGGATTCAGGCTCAGATTTCTCACCCTCTCTCACATGGGTCATGGAAAAAAAGACAAAAAAAAAGCTTCAAAAAAATTCCTGTAAGTTTTGTGCATTCACAGAATGTCAAGCATGTAACACATACACAGAAACAGCAAAGCAAAAGCTAGCAGCAATTCCAACCACCTCAATAAGCCCCTCCACCCCCACACTACTTTAGCCTTTCCAGTGTTGCCCTCACTACTCCAAAGGCTGTATCAGACTGTAGTTCCTGAGTTCCATGACTACCATCATGCCTGGTATCTACAAGCTGTGCTCTATAAGCATTATCATGTTGCTTATTATCATGTGAGTGCAAATATGTAACAGCAAAAGAAAAAAAGTAATTTGGAGTAGTTTTAATAAAATAACAAAACCCCACGCATTCAAAACTGCAGGTGCCGGTGTCTGTGCAGCTAAAGCAGACAGACTAGAAATTATATCTGCACCATTTTAACAACCATCACAGTGCAAGGAGAAAGTCAAACACTTCAGGCAGGAAGGATGGTGGCATTTCCTAGGGCTCTGAGCTGCATCCTTCCTGGGGCAAACAGCTGGAGGGAGGCAGATGCAGAGGGGAGAGGCACTAAATGCCATGGGAAGGCAGCAATATGCCTCTGCCTAAGCAAAGCCCTTTGTCCTGGAGCAGCTGCCCTGGCTCAAGGCAGATTTATGAACACACAGCCACCAAAAACAGGGGGCCAAGCCATCACACAGAGCTCAAATCCTGATGACAAGTGCAGTATCACAGAGGTCACTCCTTTCCAAGGATGCTATGCTGTTCTGCTCTCAGAAATAAGGGAGCTGAAAATACCTACGGGGAGTGATAACACCAGTCATCCTCAAATACATTAAGTACTCAAACTGTGACTAGCTTAATTACTGAAAGGAAGGAATTATGTGATTGAGTTGAAAGCTCCCAGTTTTGTTTCATCTTTCTATTTTTTTAAACTTAATAGTAACTACTCTGACCCATTTAAAAATCTATAAAGTACAGCAATTGAAAAAAATCCTTTCCATTTTGATTTTGCTATAAGACAGACCAGTGCTATTGCAGAGACATAAAACAGCACATTATCTTTTCACAGTTACACAGTCTTGGGCAAACAACTGTGTGAAACCAACTAGCATAAAGAGGATGTAATTATGATTTTCTAGCTTAGTTAGGAAAACATGTTCTTCATCATAATCCCTGCTGGTTTTTTACTTCAGTGTTTTGCAATTCAAATCCTTTTTGTCAGTTATAACGATACAGACTGTAGCTGAAAATGATACAGACTGTAACTGTATTTCAGATGCATTAAGCCACCCTGCAGTCAAATGATGAGAGTTGCTCAGATTAAGAAAAACAGATGCAACAGGACCCAGAAAAGAAAGGGAAATGTAATAGCTGAAGACCAGCAATTTTGTCTTTTGTCTGCTTAGCTAGTTCTTGGGCCTATTTAGAGTGTCATGAATTTCAGTCAGGCAGCATTCCCTTGCATTTTATCTAAAAGAAGTAAACAATGAAGAGCAAAAAACCTATTTCAATGCCTTGCATTACCACCCCAATTGGCTCCCTCCACCTGACAGCAAGTATTTGTTGAATAAACAAGGTAGAGAGTTTCATTTACTGCAACTGTCCTCATTCCTCCTCCTACACAGCTAACCAAAAGTATGAGAATAACTGTCATTAAATCATTTTCACATAATATGATTGAAATATTTACAGGTATTCCTCCGAATAATTCCCCACAGAAATGCGATGTCACATTACCTTACCCTTGTTAGCTGGCAGGGCTCTGCAATGGACTGCTCTTCTCTGACAGATGCTGGCTTGTTTATCTCTGCTGGGAAATTCTGAGCTGCTCCATTTTTGAAGTGGTTTGCCAGGGAGATCTTCGGTTCCAACCAACTGATTGTCGTTCCTGAAGCAAAGGAAAGTTTGCGCTGAAGCTTGCTCATCCTCTGCAAGGTCAGTAAATTGCAGTTTCCAACACAAGAACTATTTTTTATGGAATAAGCTGAAAGCAGCCAATTCCTCCTGCAGCCAATGCCTCCAGCAGCCACTAAAC
>VZUA01068250.1:0-21607 GCA_013401035.1 Horornis vulcanius
AAAAAAACCAAAAACACCCCCAAAAACAAAAGACAACACCAGGAGAGCACAGGGAAAAGGAAACGAGGGACTGAGTGAAAGGAAACAAAAATTCCCCCCAAGCTCCATCCAGAGTCAGCTGCAGGGCAATTAAACTCAACAGTTTACAGATGTTCCTGGAGAATGCTCAGTCACAATGGCACCAAATTGATCTCTTTTCTTAAAAAACTTGGTGCACAAAGCTTACTTTTCTTAAAGGGCTCTCCAGATAAAAGTTTACAGCCCTTTTTATTCCTATTTATGCCACCTAAATGCTCACTGGAAAAGAGGAGATCCAACTTCACGTTTAACCCTTCCCTGCTGGAGCCTCTCTGGCTTCTCTTCCAGTTTCAGGTCAGAGTTTTGGGAAGTTCAAGTGAAATTCAAGGAGTTTTTTTTCTTTCTCATCATCCTCAACAATTCTCTTTCCCTGACTAATCATTCTGTCTATTATCAAGTTTAATTAGGAATTTTGTGAAGACATGGGGAACCAGGGAGTAAAATAAGAAAAGAAAAAGGAAAAAATAAAAAGAGGGATGAGTCAAGGAATTAGAGTTGTAACAATTAATGTCATGCTAAGCTTTTATATTCCTCCTGGAGCCCTTTAACACTTTGTGCCATATCTGAACTACTTGGTGCAAATACAGCTCTTCTTTTCCAAGATTTTTCCTGATTTATTCAGGATTATTTCAGTTCAACTCAGGACCTGGGTTTAATTCTCCTTTTCTCCCTCTTAGATCCTTTACAGAAACGCTCAAGTGTGGCAAATGTTCTCCTTCACATAAGAAGGAGCCAAATAAATATTAAATAAATATTCCTATGAAGTATCAAAGGAGAGTGGAGACAGGTGGAGGTCGTGTTCCTCTCCCAGGGAACAAGCGACAGGATGAGGGGAAAACAGCCTCAGGCTGTGCCAGAAAAGCTTTAAGTTGGATATTTGGGACTTTTTTTTCATAGAGAGGGTTGTAAAGCATCAGAATAGACTGTCCAGGGTCGTGGTGGAGTGACCATTCCTGGAAATGCTCAATAAATGTGTGGATGTGGCTCCACCACTGAGCTAAACCTACCCAGAGGTGAAAGAACTCCTAGGAGCACCCAGGTCAAACCTAACCCACATTAAAGACGTGCTCCTTAATTACATTTGCACAGCCAGCAGGACACAAATGTGCTCAGTGCCTCCCAGCAGAGCTAATTAACCTCAGCACCCCCTGTGCTCATTCACAGCTTTGTCCTGCTCACACTCCATGTTAAATTCTGCTCAAGGCAAAACAAAAATCTCACTGCTGTCCACCCAATTTCCACTGATGCCCATTCCAGAGGTGCTGCAAGTCCCCAGGATGCTCCTGTCTTTGGGAGAACTGCAGCCTTGTTAAATCTCTCAAAATCAAGATATCTGAGGCAAAGTTATCAAGAAGCAGGAGTTAATTTTGGTATGTAACTACATTTAATGAAGAATCATGGATCTGGAAGAAAGAAGTGTCCACGAAGGACTCAATTCCAACCTGAAAAAAATAAACTTCTGCTGTTTCCAGACAGGAGGAACACTTGTATCTCCTGTTTTCAGTTTGAGCAGACTGGAGGATGTTCAACACAAAAATCAAGCCCAAAGTCTATAATAAAGATGCTTGGGAATAACTAAATCCTATTTGCACTTCCAGTTCCCCATAAAACCATTGAAGGATCACACTTGGAGGAATGGATGTGCTGCCTGTATCCCTTCAGCTTCCACTCTACAATATCCATAAATCCACATATCCATCAATCTCCATATATTCCTATGGCCTTTGCCCAGGAGACAAAAAGCAGGGGTGGTTTGAAGCTCTGGCTCTCATCCCTGGCCAGAGGCTTCTGCCAACCACAGTGGCCAAATTCTCCCTGTTTTTCCCCGGTTTTTCTCCTCTTGCAGCTGCTCACGTTCACAATTTTCTTTCCCTGGAATTCCACGTCTTTGCACCTCCTGCTCTTTTTAGATTTGGCTGATATCGATCTCATTAGAGGGGAGGGACAGAGAGAACAAACCTAAAGGACTCATTTCCTTGAGGATGGGACTCATTTCCTAGAAAATCAAGCTAAAACCACAATAGAGCTGCTATCAAGTGAATTTTAAATCTACATTCATCTCATGGTAAGATAACATTCATTCCACTCACTTCTGAAGAGACAGGGTTATTTTTTCCCCAAATCAAGAGGATATTGAAGAAATTATCACTGATAAATACCTGGAAGCACAGCCAGGATCAAGATATCAATTTCTACCTCCTATCAGACATCTTTCATATAGCAGAAAATTATTTCCTCAACACCACTCAGTTCAGGAAGAGCACAAGTAAATGATGGATTTATAAAACAATTCCATTCAGGAATACAAATAACACAGGAAAAAATCTTGTATTCCCTCAAGTCCCACACTAAAGGATCACTCCTCTCCTTCCCTGCATGAGAGATTCAAGTCTCAGCACTTCAAGCCTTCCTGGATATTCACACTCTGCAGAGACGAGGATTATTTGGATAATGGAGTCAAGGAGGAAAAGGAACAAATCCCATGAGCACCAATCTGCACTGCTGGGAGAATTGGTTTTGTTAAAGACTCCTTAATTCCATAAAATACTCGGGATGTGCAAAATTTAGCACCAATAGGAAACAGTGATAGTTGGAAAATATCTGTGAGACCATTGAGGCCCACCTGAGACTGATCCCCGGCTTGTCCCGAAGTGCCACATCCAGGCCGTCCTCAGACACCTCCAGGGATGGGGACTCCAAACCTCCCTGGGCAGCCCCTTCCAATTCCTGTTCACCCTTTCCATGAGGAAATTCTTCCTAAAATCCACCCTGAGCCTCCCCTGGGCCAGCCTGAGGCCGTTCCCTCTCCTCCTGTCCCTGTCCCTGGGAGCAGAGCCCGATCCCCCCGGCTGTCCCCTCCTGTCAGGGAGTTGTGCAGAGCCACAAGGGCCCCCCTGAGCCTCCTTTTCTCCAGGCTGAGCCCCTTCCCCAGCTCCCTCAGCCTCTCCTGGAGCTCCAGCCCCTTCCCCAGCTCCATTCCCTGGACCTGCTCCAGCCCCTCCAGGTCCTTCCTGAGCTGAGGAGCTCAGAACTGACCCCAGGATTCCAGGGGGTCCCTCAGCAGTGCCCAGCACAGGGGACAGTCACTGCCCTAATCCTGCTGGCCACTCCATTCCTGCTAAAATCCAGGTGCCAGCGGCCTCTTGCCCACCTGGGCACACCTGGGGATGTCCAGGCACTGTCACCAGCACCCCCAGGGCCTTTCCCAGCTTTCCAGCCCCTCTGCCCCAGCCTGTGGTGCTCCATGGGGTTGGTGTGACCAAGGACACAACACTTGGCCTTGGTGAACCTCATCCAATTGTTCCCAGCCCATGGATCCAGCCTGTCCAGATCCCTCTGCACTCCCCAGCAGATCCACACTCCCACCCAGCTTGGTGTCATCTGCAAAGTTCTGTTGACCTAAAGGTGGAATCCCACAAATGAGAACTCTTAGAGGGGCTTTGAAGATGCACAGACCTAAAGACGCTCACCAGACTCACAAACTTGGGTTTGTGGTGAAATGTCACAATAAATAACCCAGAGTAAGGGGAAAATGAATGGATCTGGGATGAGGTGGAGTGACCTGTGCAGGCTGGGGAGAGGTGCTGCTCATTTCTGCCACATCAGGGATTTTGGAGAAGTTTCTTTTCCAGCAGATCCCCTCTGCTCCCAGCAGCTTTCCAAGGGTGCACCCATGTGGGATCCATGAGGAGCTGGAAAACATCCCCTGGACTGCACAAAATCTGAATTAGTTTAAGTGAAAACAGAATGATCTCTTCAGGTATCAAAAAAACAGCCACAGCAAGACTCTCTCACCACTTCTATAACACAAATCAACTAAATTTTACGTCTAAATGAATTTTTCAGACATGGCAGATACAACATCCCATTAGGACTAATGTGGGAAAAAATTAGCAGAAACTTCAGCAGATTTTTTTCTTCAAGCTGTTTAAATTAGTTGCTATAAATATGAAGTTTTTTTTCTTAAAAAAAAAGAAGGAAAACCAAAGATTTCTAATTTATTTCCATGTTAGCACTTGCAGGCCTTGATCCCAGCAACAATTAGGCATATGGACATTTGATTAGTCAAAATCACTGCTATACATTTAGAGTATGGAAGTATTTACATTTTTACTCTAAGTGGACATATGGCAACATTAAAAGATTAAGATCTGTCAATATTTTAAATACAGGCTTGTCTCTTGAGAAAAGGACAGAGAAAAACCCTTGATTACCACAGGCAGAATAATGAAAATTCACAATGTTTTTAGCCCTTTTGGAACCCAGTGCCATTTTATTCAGCCTTTATCACTTTTAAGCTCCAAATCAACATCATGAGGATTTTCTGATATGCTCAAATTTAATGTGACACCTCCAGATGAACACTGAGGTTATTTCAGCTGTGTGTTTTCCCATGATATATCAATTTCTTCCCTTTTTTTCTGCTGTTTAACTTCAATACCTGACCAGAATGATCCCTGCCTGTAGAACAACTTGTATTTTAGAGCTGATAAAAATGCACGAGGTGTAGAAAAGCTCTGAGTACAACTGCACAGCGTGGAGAGATCAGGCCAGAGACATTTTGCTTCTGAGGAAAACGCAGTTGCAGCAACTGCATAATACATAAAATATTATCTATAACACATCCTCCTCCCCTTCCTGGGCGCAGGAGGAGGAAGCTCCTTTGGATGTCACAAGAATTAGCTGCAGACACATATGGAAATTCCATTTAGGATAAGAATCAGTGACAGGAAACAGCCAGGAGGGACTATTTGTACTGAAATACAAGCCATTAACTTGAGCCAAGCTAACAGCAAACGACTGCTCAGGCAAGTGCCGGCTGCAGATAATTAGTTTAGAACCTATTGGAACATGAATATTTTATCGTGCAGCACAAAACTCGTTAGGGAGAGGAATTAGAGAGCCAGGACGTCTGGAAGCACGGCAGAGGTGATCTGTCAGGTCCCTGGGAAGAGCTTTTCCTGGAGAAAACAAGTTGAGTCATTAAAGCCACACCAATCCATTAGGAACTGATCTGGTGGCACACTGGGAGAGCAGGGATTTAATGCCTGGATTTAATGGCTTCACCCTGTGCTGCTGGACACACGTGGGATTTTGGGAATCACCTCAGCCAGCGCCTTCCTCAGGGACACCAGGCTTGTTTGTACCACATTCACTCCTGGGATGTGAATTCATTTCTGAATTCTTCCTGGGAAATCGCTGGCAGCTCCACGGCCCAGCATGTCAAAGCTGGGTGGGGCATTAAAACCTGTCCTCTCCGTGCTCAGTGAATTCCTAGGGAAGGGGAACATGAAAATGAGGATAAATGCATAATTTAGGGAATCCCAGAAGGGTCTGGGCTGGAAGGGACCTTTAAAGCTCATTCAGTTCCAGTGTATATTTGATATACTGGGTGGAAAGAGAACCAAAAAAAGTTAATTTTATGGGACTTCTCTAATTCTTTCCCCAACAGATAGAAAATTAAATAGAGATGGCCGTGACCTTGAGGACACTGAGCTGTCAAAAATATCTTGATTAGCTAAAAAATGTTGAATTTTCAGTCCATGACTGTTTTGGCTGGATCTGAACAGGAAAGCTTTTAAATAAAATAGGAGGCAACAAAGTAAATTCATACATCTGAATTTTCCCATTCCACACGGAGTTACTGGGGAAGGAAGGCCCTCAGCAAAATCCTTGTGTAGATAAAATGAATCTCTTCTGATTTATCCTCAAGTTGTTACCTGTTACATCCAACTCCTTAAATCCTTCATTTCCAGCCTGAACACCATCCAATATACATTAAAAGTGTCTCTGATGCAGACACTGGAATGATTTAAATCCACCTCAAAAACTCCTGGAAAGACCAGAACTTCAGATCTCTGGTGCTGCTTCCCTTGGATTATAAAATATTGCACACCTCTCACTGCAATGCTGACACCAGAACAAAGCCTAAGAAAAATAAAACAGTGCCCAAATGAAAGATTATTGCAAGATCACACATGATGTTAAACCCCCCGAACTGTTAAAAGTTCTATTTTTTTTTTTAATCCCTACTAATACAGGATCCACCTCATACAGAATTTCCAAAGCAGTAACAGAGCTGCTTGAAAAAGAGGAAAAAAAAAAGTAAATTTAGATACCATACTTATGTTGTTAAAAAACCCCACCTTAACAGAATAAATCCATGGCAAATCATTCATAGGATGTATTTTCCTTGCTTTTTAAAAATTCAAACCTGCTCCTATTAATCATTAACTATTAATTGGAACATCATTATTTCTGGGAGATGAAGACATGCTTAAATCAGTCAGCAGCAATACTTTTAATGACAACCAACTTGTTTAATTCCATTTTTTTTTCTCCCCAAAGCTGTATCAAAACAAATCATTTTGTATTTCTGGAGACAAGAACGTGTAGAGCCCACCTCACCCCAGTAATGAGGTGTTGGAAACACTTGTTCCTGGATTACCCAAACGCTCATTAAATCCATTTGTTTATTTTTTTTTTCCCGGTTGTTCCAGTAATTGCTGCGACAACAGCAAGCCCCATAAAAACTGGAGTGGTTCCTGATTTCACTGCTGCTTTCACTCCCTTTGCTTCATCTCCTGGGCAAAGCCCAGCCCGAGTACAGGTGGCAGAGCCCCAGCGAGGGTCCATATGGAGATCCATCTGCTCTGGCAGCGCGTCCAGGAATGATGGAACGCTGGGATGGGATCGTGGAACAGCCCCAGGATGCTGCAGTGCCTCCCCTGATGCCTTAAGTCTTTAGATTTTGTATTTTTCAGATCCTGCACTGTGTTAGTGTGTAACTCTGAGCTCTGTGTAAAGGGTTTGTGAGCTCCCTTCACAGTTTGGTCAGACAGAACAATCCTTCCAGGCCTGAGAACCAAGGACACCTCACAGGCCTGGAAAGTCCAAACAAAAGTGAAACTGGGGGAATGTGACTTCATTACCTGAAGCTGTAATTGGGCAATTAACCCCTGATATGCAAATAGACCAAACTTATATCTGCCCCAAAAACTCGTGACCATTGTCCACCTTGGGTGCAGCCTCTGCCAGGCTCTTGCAGTGCCCAGGGTGTATCCACTGAAGGCCTTTAATAAATGCCTGCTTTATTCTCTAACTCTGGCAAGCCTCTGCTCTAGGTAGCCAGTCCAAGGCATTCCAAGGGAATGACGGGATCCTGGGATGGGATCGTGGAACAGCCCCAGGACACTGCAGTGCCTCCCCCTCTGCCTGACCTCGAGGAGTTGGATTTTCCACTCGTGCTGCAGAGGTTCTCTGAGGCACTGAGTGTAGAGGAGTCAATTTTTAATCTTTTTGGAAATCTCTGGAGTTGGGAAGAAGGGATGGAGCTGAACTGAGAAGGACTGGAATGTGCTGCCAGCAGTGATCACCTACACAGCCCCTACTACACAGATACTACTGCCCAGAGTGGGGCTGGCTGCTGGGAATAGCCACTACAAAGCCACCACTGCTCCCAAAATGGGTCCAAGCTCAGCTCTTATGCAGCAGCTCCCAGGAAACCATGGCAGGGAAGAGCTGGGACAGTGGCCCTACAAAGATCCGTGTCCAACTGCACTACAACACATTGAAACTCCAAACAGGAACTCAGCTTGCTCAGGCTTAACACATCAATGGTTTTGATGCATCTGACTTTAATCTCAAATAGGCATTTAACAGGAACCCTTCCCACAGTTAAAAAACTTCCAGACAAAGCTGGGCCTCAGATCCCGCCGCTTTCATCGGCGGCACGAGGCAGGATAAGAAAGCGCCGAATGAAGCACAAGATTTATCCCTCTAATAACCTAAATCTGATCTCCACGTCCTTTCAGGCCGCTGAACGCAGAGATAACTGAAACGTGCTCCTCCAGAAAAATAAACCAGGAAGAAAGATAACAGGGCAGCTCTTTTAAAGACTTCAACCCAGCGGATCAATATCCTGTTGCTTAAGAAAAGGAATGTAAAAAAGATGGGGCTTTAATTTCCATTTCAAGACCAGGGTTCAGCATCACCCACCATTCAGCGGCGGCTAAAGTGCTTTTTAATTTTGTCCTCGTGCCAGAGCATTCAGGGAACAACAAGCAAAAGGACAAAGCCAAAGTTCAAAGATTGAAGACACAAAGCCGAGCTGAGGCTCTTGCGCGGATGGGCCGCCAAGCTGTAACCTCGTTTAATTTGTTGCAAGGAGTTGTATTCAGAAATTCCTGTTAATGGCAGAGAAAGAAAAGTGGGACAGGCACTCAGAAATCAAGATGTTGGAATGGGGGAATTTAGGGAAATGGGTTTCACGCAGAAGGTAATGAGTGTTTGGTGGGAATCACAGGACAGGTCGCTGTGCCGTGAGAGTTTTGCAAGAAATCCGTTTCTGCATGTGCTGAAAGGATTAGAGACACTGGGGAGAAGAACTAAAAATCAAAGAACAAACAATAAAACGCTCATTTGTCAGGTCACTTGAGCTTTAAGAAATTCTCACCAGTCTCAAAATGAATAGTTGGGATTGTCCTATATTCTCACTCAACCACAGATAGGAGTTTACATTCAGCTTCTCCCTAAAAACTGCATTTGTGGCAGCAGAACAGGACTGAGGAAGAAAAGCACATCCCAGCTTTTTGTAGTCACTATAAAACAGCTCTGGAGTACTCATGGAGTGTAATTTGAATTTTTCTAGGCAGCAATAGCAAAAATAGGTCACAATCCTACTGAATCCATTGGGAAAGGTTTCAAAGGGAATTGAAGAAATGGAGTGCTGAGCCAGGGGAGTCCATCCTTTCACATTCACTCAGTGCTGGTTGGATCAGGGATATGCAGGGATCCTCCTCCAGCAGTGGAGGTGGCATTGCAAAGTGAACTGGATTCTCCTCCTCCTCTTCCTCCTCAAAATGGGATCCAGGTAATCCTTGGTGAGGAAACTGGGATTCTGGATGAGTGACAAAGCAAGGTGGAATGAAGCTCAATCCTCTTGCACTCTTCAGGCAAAAGGAAAACAGAGAAGGCAGGAAGCTTCCCAAAGGAAGGAATTCCTGGATGGGAGGGTGGGGAGGGCCTGGAATGGAATTCCCAGAGAAGCTGTGGCTGCCCCTGGATCCCTGGAAGTGTCCAAGGCCAGGCTGGACGGGGCTTGGAGCAGTCTGGGACAGTGGAAGGTGTCTCTGCCCATGGCAGGGGTGGGACTGGATTAGCTTTAAATTCCCTTCCCACCCAAACCATTCCATGATATCCAAGAAAGGTAAAATAGGTTATAAAATACAGCACATAAATGAGGTAAATCCCTCTCTGCTCCTTTTATTAATCTGGAAAATCAACATTCAGATACTTCAGACAAGGCTTACACTGAATAAATAGGAATATTTCTGTAACACTTCCAAGCCTTATAAGAGGATGGTATTTAAGAACAAAGTATTTTGTTAACTTTTAGTATTGTTCACTTAGAAAGCTGGAATTGGTCTCAGGCAAACAGGCAAAATAATAATATATTATTATTTCCATAATATATGGAAACCTGGAGACTAAATGAGTTTAAGAAGAGATGAGAAAAACAGAGCATAACCAGGAGGATGAAAGTACACAACTAAATGGAGATGGCACTGTTTGCAGAAAGCCTTGGGAATTTTCAGTAATAAACACAACTTCAGCTCAGCAATTAAAAGAAGTGTTTATAAAAATAAAGCTGTTCTTAAACTTACAATGTTCCTTCAGCAGTTTCCTTGGGGAGCAGAGATGTAATAGTGTACAAACAGCTGAAATTATTCTTGTTTGTAAATTGTGTCGTTGCTTTTCATTTCCCCTGTGTGGCAGTTCCAGGAAAATCTCAGCACCAATTCATTGATAAATGATCCCCCCAAAATGGGTGTTTTTCCACCAGAGGTGGATAGCACTGAAAAAAGGCAAAATTATTTGGGTTTTATCAAGATGCAGCTTACCAAAAGAAAGAAGTGTGTCACAATGCCACCCACAAATGAGTTTGAAATCAGTTGTAAAGGATCCTTGTTCAATTAAAGCCTTACAAAACCACGTAGCAATATATCAATAATCCTATTATTTATCACACAGTTCTAACAACATGAAAGATATAAAATCCTGAGAAAGGAAAACACTTTACACCTACCCGCAGCTGCTCTGATTTTTATGGACTCCAGAGTCCACTACAGCCTTAAATTGCAGCTCACCAGATGATAAACCCAAACCTGAGCTGATTTTAGACATGAACTTCATAACCTGCCTTTGGATCTGCTCAGCTCCAGGGTAAAATTTCCACCTCAGATGCTGCTGTGGCCATGTGGATGATAAAAAGTCCAGATTTTAAAATTTAAAATTGATTTGCAAGCAGCTTCTTGTGATCATTTTCACCGTGGATCTTGAGTCCAAAGGCTTTCCATGGCTCCAGAATCTTCAGAGGATAAAACAGGCTCTGCCACCCTCCAGGTCTCCTTCCAACATCCCTTTTCTCACTCTCTTCCAGCTGCCCAGTGCTGCTAAAGCTGAGCTTTGATTCAGCTGCTGCTCCAGAGGGAAGAATTCAGAGGCAGGAGATGCTGAACTCTGACAAATCCCACCTGAGAACGTTATTTAAATTTGCTTTTTAATATATCTTAAAAACAGACCCCAAAAAGAGAAAAGTACAGGAGGAAACAAGGGGCTGAGCTTCTTCCTAAGCAGTGGATTCTTTGACAAGTGACACCAGGATAAAGAAGCCACCAGGGCTTTTGGTTTAACTCCAATTAAATCCAGGCCTCACTAATGAAGAGTGCACACAGGAATTCGTTCTTTCCAAAACATGTGCTCTGCTACTTGGTTGTTTTTAAGATGGAACCTGCATTTTCTTTATTTTATTTGCTTTTTGGTTGTCTTTTGAGGGCATGGCTTGGAAATCAGAGCCTGGATGAGGTGGGCTCTTGGGAAAACAGGATTGCCCTGGCAGGATCCCAGTGCCAGAAGCAAAATGCTGACCTTTAACCAGGCCTGGTGACAGCTGAAGAGGATGGAAGCACCTTTTAGCTGCCATCCAAACCAGTTAAAGGTTAACTGTAACTCCCCTTGACAGAGCAGACCTGCCACTGACAAACACCCCAGGACAAGCTTCTTTCTTCCCTTTAACGAGGCTGGCACTAATTAAGTCTAATGCCAATGAAGTCTGTAGCAGGACTGACTCAATTATGCACTAAAAGTTGGGAAAAATTCTTGGGAAAGTACTCACTGCACACAGAAACTCAGGCAGGATTTAGGGAAAAGATGTCTTGGAAATTCAGCAGCTCAAGTGGCTTCAAGCAGAAAGAGCCTGGGCTGGAGTGCAGAAAATGCATCACAAACCCCTTTGCTCAATCCTTACTCCTTTACTGAGTTTTAAATGCTCACATATCCATGGATATTTGTATGGAATTCTATAATAAATATAAGTTCTAAGTGTGGAGAAACTTAAGGGATGATAGGAATTTAATTTGGTGCCTGAGCAGCTTCATCCTGTCACCTCTCCTGTTATGCTACTGGACACCACTGCTGGTTAATTTGCAATCTCAGCTAATTACTAATGAATTACCAAAATGCTCCTTGCATTGGACTGAGATCTTTTGTGCCAATCAGAGAAAAGCAAATTATTCTGTAATAAGGGTCACATGTAGGCAAGAACCTCAAGGGAATTCAGCAGAGCATGGAATGATTTGAGGAATAATAACAGCCACAAGATTTTGTGGTGATGCTTTGCACTCCTCATGGAATCACAGAATGGTTTGGGTTGGAAGAGATCTTAAAGACCACCTAGCTCCAATCTGAGCATCATCTGTGCTTCCAAAATCACATCCCATGATCATTCCTGTCAAAATATCCTTTCTGCTGAAATGTGGAAGTTTTTGTTTGGCCACAGACAAAACAAAAAGACAAAGAGAGCCCACAGAAGTAACAAAGGTTAGGCTGGATTAAAACCCCAAAGATTTACTTTGGACCTTCAGAGCCAAGTGTGGATCACCCTGAATAAATTCAGGCATAACCAACAGCTTGTAGCTGTAACCAGACCAGTTTGGGTCCAAACTGGGACAAACTTGTGGGAGTGGGGCAAGGGAAAGAGCACAGGGAAGAGGGAAGAAATCGAGGCAATAATCAAACAAAGCCCAGGTTAATGAGGCAGTGAAGATTTATCCCAGGGATAAACAGGCAGTGCTCTGCACTAAACACATTTGTTCATCCTCCCTCCCTAACAATTCCCCACCTTCCCAATCTTCCCAGTCTTAAACACCAATTCTTAATTCTGTCTCATCACCACCAAGGGCTTAAACTGTTCATTCCAGCAATGCTTCAGCTGAAATCCAGGTTTCTGCTCCAGATGTGAGTGGAACAGAAACAGGGAGTGTGTGCAGCTGTTGATGTGACTCCACAGCACGAGGATAAACCCAGCAGAACAGAGGGTCCTTGATTAAGGCCTGAATTAAAGGATCAGGGCGCCCATCAAGCACCCCGCTGATGAGCAGCTATTTGGCCACACACAGAGCTGTGATTTCCATCCACTTTAATAATCAGGGAGTTGGGATTTGCTGTTAATGTGACATTGATGAAGAGAAATGACGCTAATGTGACATTGATGAACCGGAATGACAGTTCAGGCTTGATTAAAATTAGCCCCAGCTCTTCAGCACAGGACCAACCAGAAGGGCTTGACACGTAACTCAGATCTTCCAGAGGAGAGGGAGAGGGTGAAACAAAGGACAAGGTGAGGGGAAAGGAGCAGGAAGATGCTAAAAAAAGCCAACAAATGTTCTCTGGTTAAATCCAGGATTGATGCCTTGGGAAGGCTGATCTGAAACAGAGACTGGAGAGAACTAGAGAATAAAGTAGGGATTTATTGAAAAGCCTTTAGGGTACAGCTTGAGCAGGGCAAGAGCCTGAGCAGGGCTGCACCCAAGGTGGACCCAAAATGGTCACAAAATGGACAATGAGTCACGAGGTCTCACACTTTTATAAGTTTTGGTCCATTTGCATATTGGGGTTTAATTGTCCAATTCCAGCTGCAGGCTGTCAGGTCCCATCCTTGTTCCTCCCTCCAGCCACCCTTGTTTGTGCTTTTGGGCCTGAAAGTTGTCCTTGGTCTTCAGCAGGAAAAGGATTTGTTGTATCTACCTACTCTGTGAAGAGCTGAGTGACACTGACTGTGAGGCTCAGAACTGCATCCCTAGACAGCACAGAGTCTGAAAAACATGAAAGCTCAAACTTAAGGCATCATTTCCCCTCTTTAGAGGCATCAGGATCCTTCAACAAGGTTCACCATCTCAAATCTTCCCCCACTTCCCCAAGTTCTCCGAATTCACAGACAAAAGAGTCAGAGCTAAAACTTAAAGTGGAGGGCAGGAAGTGCCCACCTACCTCATCCTCACCTTTACAGCTCCTGGGGACACCACTGGGCACCAACACTTTGCCTCAGCAGATTCACAGAATTCCAGGCTGGTTTGGGTTGAAAAGGACCCTAAAGGTCATCCCTATTCCACACCTTCCACTAGAACAAAGCTCACTAAGCCAAGGCTGAAAGTCCAAGGCATGGAGACTCCTCAGGAGCTCCAGAGGAAGCCAGCATTGGATGTGGAATCAGCACACAGCAGTTCTGCTTGAGAATCAGGAAAATAAAGCTGTGACAATAAATAAGCCAAGCCCAGCCCTTCAAAATCAGAGTTGTAACAGCAAACAGTAAACCCTGTTTCTATAGAGAAACACACACTGGCTCAGCAGAACTGCCTGAAGGGTGTTCTGAGGGATGCTAAGGAAAAAATAACGGAAAAATATCAAGACACAACTGCTCAAGTCTGGATTCTGTTCACCAGAACATGTTCATGAGGTTTACATTTCCAATGCCCCCGCCACGTGCATTCACCATAAATTTCAGCTCTTAAACTCTCTCCATGGGGAAGTTCCTGAATGCTGGCAATACTCACAGGCTAAGAGCCTTGTTAAAACCCCTCTGCACCAGCTCAGAGCACCCAGCAGTTACACAGGAGTCAACAGCAATCACCCAGATTTTCTTTCCAGCTGTGAATGAGTTGAAATGGCCCCAACCTTCTGTAGTTACACTACTTGTTCCTTTTATAAACAGAATATTCTTCCATTCATGATATAATTTCCTAGATTATCCATTATTAAAATTCCCCCTCTCCAAAACGAATTTACATCTGAATTATCTCATTACTTCTGAACAAGCCAATTATTGCCTCTAGTGAACAAAATAATTAGACTTGTGCTCCCTGCATTCAAGATCTTCTCCAGCAGTCCCAGAACACAGGAGTACACAATGCAAAGATAGAAATACACAGAACAAATCAATGGAACAGCATTTTTTTTGCTCCTGAACACTGTTTACCAACTCAATAGGTTCACTTCTTTGAATATATACACTCAGGTATTGAGGGCATGATACAAACCTGAAATTTAAACTCTACCCATCAGAAAGAGCAGAGAACCTCACTTGGTTTGTTTTTCCACCACTGGGGTCAGAAGTCTTCCCTCTCCTCTGACATCTGTGTTGCCAAAAAAAAATCATAAAACATGGCCCCAAGCTGGGAAATGTTTCCTCAAGGTTGGTGATGGGATTCATGGAATCTCAGGATGGTTTGGGTTGGAAGGGACATTAAATCTCATCCGGTGCCACCTCTGCCATGGGCAGGGACAGCTTCCACTATCCCAGGCAGCTCCAAGCCCTGTCCAGCCTGGCCTTGGACACTTCCAGGGATCCAGGGGCAGCCACGGCTGCTCTGGGCACCCTGTGCCAGGGTCTCCTCACCCTCCCAGCCAGGAATTCCTTCCCAAGATCCCATCCATCCCTGCCCTCTGGCAGTGGGAATCCATTCCCCCTTGTACTGTCCCTCCAGGCCTCTGTCCAAAGTCCCTCTCCAGCTCTCCTGGAGCCCCTTGTCTTTGTTGAAGACAATCTAAAGAGGTGGACACTCTAACATAAATTACCTCCACTTAAATTCAACCGATCCCCTTCCACCAATAAGCAATAAAAAAGAACACTTTATTAAAAAGCAAAACGGCAACAGGCAAAAATGGAGAAGTAAATAATCATTAGATACAAAAATCACTGAATCTCAGGAACCTCACAGGAACAAAGAGGCCCCAAAATGGCGGCAATGCCCTTCCCAAGATGGCGGCGTTCCCTGGCAACCGCAGGGCTCAAAGTGATGCCTTAGGACTTCAGCTTTTATATTATTTATATATCTGTAATCTTGCAATTCTTTAGTGTATAACTTTAAACTCCATGTACAGTGTGAGCTGCTGCTTTCTCATTTTGGTCAGACACAACAATTCCTCTCTAGGCCTGCGAATCAAGGACACCTCACTGTCTCAGGCCCTGAGAAATGTAAATAAAATTGAGTTGGGAGGAGCAAACTTGGGGTAAATGACTTCATCACCTGAAGCTGTAATTATTATTTGATTTATTGTTTGATGATTAACCCCCAGTATAGACAATATTTGTAAAAGTATGAAAACCTGTGACCTGTGGTCCATTTTTTGGGTGTAGCCTCTGGCTTCATCTGCCCTTAATGTACCTGAAGGCCCTTCAATAAATAGAACTGCTTTTTATTCTCTTAATTTTGTCTGGCCTCTGTTTTTAGGTAGTCCCAAAAGGCATCAGAAGGACAATGGCAGATAAAACCTCACCAGCCCTGTGTGGGGTCAGCACTGCTGATTCCTCAGGGTACCGAGACAAAATGCATCCCAAAGGGGCAAGAACACAAGGGATAGAGAAAAACATGGCAGGACTTGCCAAAAAACATGTCCACTGCTGATGTAAATCCTGGGGGAGAGGTATAAAACATCTCCTGTCTGAAGGAGTATCCTGTTCCCAGATGAGGATAAGAGGAATTTTCCCAATTTTCACACCTCGTTGCCCTGCACGTGGCCCTGGAGGAGGAAGGTGAGAGATGCTGCAGGGCTCACAATTCCATTAAGGACTCTCTGCCAGCTGTCAGGATGAATCCACGGCCTTACCCTCAACAATTTCTGAAGCAAAAAAGATTCTTTTTTATCTTCTGTATATAAGTTAACAAGCAGAGAAAATCAGATCCCTCACATCTGCTCCTGGGGCCTCTTGGATACTTCAGCGATTCCCTGCATGAGCTTGAGCAGGAATTTCTCCTGCCACTGAGCATTAACAGCACTGTAGACAACATATTGAGGGTAATAAAAACAATGCAACCCTCATTTATCAGCTTGAGGAGAAGCTGTCGAGGCAACTGGCTGAGAACGACCCACCAGGAAAGTCTGAGAAACACAAGATGAAGACGTTTGGGTTTTGCCCTTTGGCTGGAAATGATGCTCAACTCCAGCACAAAGGGCAGAGAATTGAGGGAAAGCTTTGCCTCCCCTTCCTTCCTGCTGTCCCCAGCACTGTTTATCTGCAGTGTTTGACAGGACTTCATGGTCTGATTTTGCTGCCAAGTGAGGTTTGAACTTCTCTCCTTGGCTTGTGCCCTCCTCTGCACAATCCAAGATCAGAGCACAGCCTAGTGCATTACATTNGAGCTATTTCAAAAGGAAGATGAAAAGCAAAAATCTCTTCTTCTTTTTGGAAGGGTGATCCAATAACACTGACAGTACCAGATGGCTTCCTCCTTAGAAAGCCAGACAAAGCAAATGCATCCATAAATGTCCAGAATGTCAGAAGCAGGCATCAAATAGAAAAGGTCCAAGTAAATACACACAGCTCTTGCTTCTCAGCAACCAGGAACATTTGCTGGTCCTGTCAAAAAACAGATTATTTTTTTTCCTCCCCCTCTCCAATACCCTGAAATTTCCAAGCAGAGCTGGAAACATGGAGGTGCCTTGGTCTCACTAGGGAAATAATTCTGCACAGCTGATTTGATCTGTGAAAACATTCACCCAACAGCAGCAGCTGTGCCCAAAAAGCGAGGATTTTTCTGTAAAAGCCCAGCATGACCCATCTCATGGGCAGGCTCTGTTATAAACCCTAAAAAACCCAAACACCTTTAATGTGTGGTGTGGAGAAAAGCCAAGATTATGGTCAAGCAGTGATTCCAAGTGTCAGTTCAGGGGTATGGACTGGAGCACAAAACACCTGCAGGCTCCTAATCCATCTCCATGGATCAGGTTATTCCTAAATAGTTCAGATGCTCCTGGGAGATGGTTCAGGGCACAACCAAAATCATTCCAGACCAAGGCAGGCACTGGTGTCGCTGCCATCCAAACAATCTTTGCCTCCTGACTTAATTAGGTGTGAATACAGATAATTTCTTGATGTGTTTTCCTGAATAATCCCTAACAGCAATATCCGCTCAATTTAATTTGAAACCCGTGTTGAGGGAAGAAATCTGGCTCTGCCTAAGGGTACTTTAAAGGAAGAACAGAACAGACCCCACAGGTGTGAAAGGTTTGTGCTCCATGACCTGCCAGCCCAGCAGCCTCCTGTTCTCCTCCTCTGCTCTAAAATACCCATTTCTTGCCCCCAAATACCTTTTTCTTTCCCAAAAATACCCATTTTTTCCCCTAAAATATTAATTTCATGCCCCAAAACACCTATGTCTTTGCTGTCTCCACTTCTCCCTTGTGAATACTGACCAAAACTTACTAAAGGCATATTTATGTGCTTTATATAAATCTTGTTAGGTAAAAAGTTATAACATTACCCTGGATTTTGAGCAAATTCCTACAGAAATCAAGGCAGATGCAATTCTACTTATTGTAGCTCCCCAGTGTCCAAAGTCTAGCAATCCCAACAATTTTTGGGTCCTCAAAAAATGGTGAGACCTCCAGGAAACGAAGTTGCTGGAAATTGCATTAAAGACTTGGCCACTCAATGCATTCACCCAGAGAAATGAAGAGCCTGTCCCTGTATTTCTCAAAAGATGAGGCACCACAACTGGAATAAAATTATTTCTCCCCCAGTGTTGAGGGCTCAGCCCAACCTGAACACAAACATCCCAGCCAAAGAGCTGGTTGGGAACATTTCTGAGACACTCAGGAGAAATGAAAGCATTTTAAAGCAAAAATGGGTCAGTTAAGGGACTTTCAAAGTCAAGTTCCACTTTTAGTGAAGAGACAAGACCTCCAAGTATGCACCCAAATTTTCAGAATTTGTTCACTTTCACCAAGTCCCTTTCCAGCTCTCCCTTTAGGCCCTGGAAGGGGCTCTGAGTTCTCCCTGGAGTTTTCTCTTTTCCAGACTGAAAAAGCTTGGGGGGAAAGGGAGGGAATGAGGGCAAAGGAGGAAGCTTAGCAACAAATAAGATAAAAAGGATCACATTGGAAAACAGCTTGGAAGCCAAGCAGAGCCCTTTTCTCCAGGTAAATATTTCCAATTAAATCCCTGTTCTGCTCTCCATGGGAACATCAGCAGCTGGACATCGAGTGTGCCATATGTGGCTATTTTCAAATTAAAAACAAAATCCCTTTTTCTGCAAAAAAAAAAGTGAAGTTAAAACACTTCCATCCTCTGGTTTTCTGCGTAAGCACGATCCAAAAGCATTAAGTGGGTTAAACACATTAAATAACTGTAATAATCTGCTCTCAGAGTGCAGAGTAATGGAATCTTGCAGCAAGGCTTGGAATTAACCTGCTTAATTTCCCTGGTATTACATCCACCACATCCATCCCCCTCATTCTGCTTCACAACTGCATCATTAACTTCCCATCCAGACATTCCAACCTCTCACTCCAACTTGCCACTTCTCCATCCAAATGTATAATAATTTGCTTATCCACTGCCATTTGCATCAACTTCCTATTAAAACAGAGAGAAAGAGGTTTAAATCTTCTTCCTCCACATTTAATTCAATTGTCTGGCATTACTTTGTTTTAATGACTCAGTGCACAAGACATGGTTTATGCTTGGCTTGGGCTAATTCAGAAGTTTCTACATCCAGTAAGGGGGAAAAAGGACTGAAAAAAAATAACATTAAGCATTTTTGGTCCTGGCAATAAGGTATTTGTGGTTGTACCCCAACACAAATGATTTCCTACAAGCTGAGAAAGAACTGGCTAATGCATCATCCAACATACCAACCCAACATTCTGGGCTTTGCTCAGAACATTTCCAAGAGAACCACCCAGACCAGTAAAAAAAAAGAAATCAGTTGGGATTCATGTGGATTTCCTTTATTCCAGTAGGAAAGGAGGGAAATTCATTCCTACTCTCCTTCTGTGATTTAATTCTATGTGATTTTATGGGTTCTCTGCCCATGCCAGAGGTTGGAACTTGATGATCTTTAAGGTCCCTTCCAACCCAAATCTTTCTATGGTTCTCTCTCTGATTTTCTGTATCTACTGAATACAGAGTTAACAACCAACCTTTAAAAAAACCAACACAATCATTGTGGTTCCCACCTAAAGCTGATTTTGTGTAGCCCTGAGAGATCAGATTCATTTACTAAACCAGGCCAGAAAGGCAGCCTGGGACTGATTTTTACTAATGAAAAGATGGTAAACCAAGTGTCTCCTGGATAAATTACACTAATTACACTTTAAGATGTTTTTTAAGGTGATAGGGATTGTGTTATTGTAGCACGGAATTAAAAAATACAAAGAAAATGAAAGAAATTTTCAACTAAAATCTATTTTCTTTGGTCTTTTACTAGAGAGTACACAGTGCACTACTAAACTAGGAGAACATAATATTCCAATTAACTTGGTTTTAATCACTTCTGGCTGAGGAGAAGGTGAATGGAGTCAATAAAAGAGGAAGTATCAGAAATGGCACCTTGGATGGAGGACAAAGTTTTATCTACAACATTCCAAGTGCTTCAAATTTCCCTTGAGATGTCTCTCAAGGCTTGGAATCCTTTACCTGGGACAGATCCATCCTTACCCATGGCAGAGATCCCCTATCCACCACAAACCCTCAGGAATTTGCTGGCAGTGTGTTAAATCCATCCTAATGAGATCCACTCTGTTAATTCCCTTAAATTGTTGTCCAGTGGGGAGGTTTCCCTTGTTCTTTTGCATCTTTGGTCTCTGTGGAAATCATTCTAAATCGATTCTAACTCGATCTCCCTTTGGCTTGTTACATCCACAGAGTACAAGAGTAAACCCTAAATGTCAATTCCCATTTTTATAAATTCAAATGGTATCATTTCTGGCTGATACTTTTGATGGTGATCCTTTGAGTGAGCAAAAACCAGTCCTTCATGACAGATGTTTAAACTACTACCAATAATTTTTTTACCATAACTCCAAGTTTTCTACGCAAGGACTCCAGTTTTCCAAAGGAGTCAAAGCAGAGGCAGAGTAGGACACAATTCTGAGTCCTGGAACTCCTTCATCTCCCTTTTTGTAGCATCTTTTCACTGGGAATGGGAATGGAGCATTTGCTCCTCAAGTTCCCAGACAAGAGATGCCATTTTTTTCCTGCCCCAAGCAGACTTATCTCTGTATTTCAGATCTCTATCACCACTCAACAGAAGGAAAAATAAAGTTATTCTCTCCTTTTTGCTTTGTAGCTGCAGGATCTGAAATAGGAGAAGCATCTTTTGTCATACAAAGGTAAAGGCCAAGCTCCAGCGGGCGACTTTTTGTTAAATTCCTAAATTGGATCCTTCAGTTATACAAAAGTCATTAAAAAAAAGCCTCTAGAGACACAAACACTTCATAGCTGCAGGAGACCAGGAGGATCTGAGGTGCACAGGTGGCACAGGAGCATTTCCACCCATCCCAGTGGCTCAGGGTACACCCACCCCAAAATCCCCGTGGCCTGAAGAGTTCAGACACACAAATGTGTGAACTGCTCAAAAATTCTGGATAAAAAGCACAGGCTCTGATAAAGAATCATGGAATAATCAAGGAAATCAATTACATAAACTTCTATAAATGAAATGAGTTCTTGAAACAATAAGAAGGATAACGAGCTATAAATATTTGAATAAAACCCACCCCTGGCTTTCCTCTGTAATACTCTAGAGAGGCTCTGGGAGAATATTCCAGCAGCAAGGCAGGATATAATGACAGAGGCAATGGGAGAGCAGAGAGAAGTGCCCAGTTTGCTGGGATTGATGGGATAATGCCAAACTGGTCCATTGAAACTCCAAGTGAGACCTGAGGTGTTTCCGAGAGGAGCTCAAGTGGGTTCCTTATCACACCTCTGTACAAACATTTGGCTTCTTCTCTTATCAAGCAAGGAAGGGCCTTTTGTTGAGGCTTTTTGTTCCCAGATCCATGAAATACCCAAAGCCCCACCAAACTCCTCAATTAGGGATAGGAGACATCAATTAAATGTCTGATATTTACATGGAAAGGGATCTTGCAAATCATTATCTCCTCTTTACACACACCCCCCCCAACCACTACCACTAATAGAGTTCCAAGCATTTCCCTCTTCCAAGGAACTAATTAGGAAGTAAAGGTTGCAAGGAATACATTTGTATCCACATTTTAATGTGAAAGTTGCAGTTAGGAATGTCTCAAGGTTGGTTTCGTCAGGGAAGGGAATCATGTAAGAAGTTGATGGTGGTGAATTATTTTTGTTTTCTGCATCAAAATTAACTCACATGGAAAAATAATAAAGATGGAAACAGTACAGCCTGTTATTCCAGAGGTGGAATTCCAGGGTGGGTGAGGTTGGAAA
>VZUA01068304.1:0-11224 GCA_013401035.1 Horornis vulcanius
AACCTGGTCTAGTGATCCTGCACATGGTGAGTGGTTGGAACTAGATGGCCTTTCAGTCCCTTCCAACCCAAAGCACTCTATAATTCAATAAAACAAAAAAATCCAGTCTGGGGCTTAAATACAGCTTCAGGTATAGCCACTCCATCTCAGTGAGTCCCAGGGAAGAGGATCTCTTTCAAGACCTGCTGGAATAACAACAAGGTGCCAAGATACTATGATCATGAAATTCAAAACAGGGAAAGTTTTAAAAAAAAAATTACCTAACAGCAAGAAGCATGTGAAGTACCATGAGATCCTGCTGCTCCCTGGACTAACCCCAATTCCTGTAACAGATTTATCTCATGGAAACCGTTTCAAAAAGTCATGACCACCAGGACAGAAATACTGATCTAAAGAAAAACATGATAGGGGAGGAAAACAGTGGCTGAAGGGGAATTTGGGAGAGCCACTCTACAAACAAGTCCTGAGGGCTCCAGTAAGGCTCTCCTGAAAGGTGCCAGCTGTATACCACATCCAGCCCCATGGGTTTCAAGGATTGCTTTGCCTGCTGATCAGCTGATGTGCTTCTGCTGTGATGCCTTAAGTTTGAGCTTTTATGTGTTTCAGGTTCTGTGCTGCCTAGGGGTATATTTCTGAGACTCTCATTAAGCCAGTAAGCTCTCTTCACAGAGCAGGGACACAAAACAAATCCATCTCCTGCTGAAGACCAAGGACAACTTTCAGGCCCAAAAGCACAAACAACAGTGGCTGAAGAAGGAAAACAAGAAGGGTGCTAATTCACAGCCCAAAGCTGTAATTGGACAACTAAACTCCAAAGTGCAAATGGACCAAAACTGATCAAAGTGTGAGACCTGGTGACCGTTTGTCCATTTTGTGACCATTTTGGGTCCCTCTTGGGTGCAGTCCTGGCCAGGCTCTTGTCCTGCCCAAGGTGTATCCTAAAGGCCTTTCAATAAATCCCTACTTTATTCTCTGGCTCTGTCCAGTCTCTGTTCCAGGTCAGCCCTCCCAAGGCATCAGCTGTAGTTAACACCTGATAGCAAAGCTGTGAGGTTCCTGTGGAAATTCAGTGATTAATCTTGGTGCTTATCAGCCGAGGGCTCCTGAGGACCCCCCCAGGCTGTGACAGGGAGCGATGCACAGGAAGGGCTCAGGTCAGCCCTGCAAACCAGCCAGTGAACACACTGTGAATTTTGCTGTTGTGGTCATTCAGGGCATGAATTACGTCCAGCCTTTAACACAGATGATGATGTCTGATGCAACAGGGACTTTGGATTTAGCACATAAAAACCTTTTCATAAATTGTTCGGTCCCCCTTCTTGCGAAGTCGTTACAACTCCAAGGTGTAAGAGAACAGCATAAAATTCACACTGATCCCTTCAATTCTTTTTTAAGCATCCTTAAATCCAGCTTTTTTTTTTTTCTTTCCTGCTATACATCTTACTTTTTATAGTTAAAAGTAATTTTAAAGCAAAAAAGAACATAAACAATATACACTGACTCTTGACACTCCATTGCTTTTTTAAACTGGAATAATAAAAATTTGCAAATGAACAAAAGGGTGGGAGGAAGATATCTGATTTACAATGTTTTTGAGATAAAGAACACTATAAAAAAAGATCAATGTGAATAATAAAGCATTGTTAACTGAGTCATGACATTTCTATTCTCAGTGAAGATTTGAACAGTAGAGCTCTGCAAATGAGCACCTTGTGCCATTTTCAAAGTGGGAGGAAGACATATAATTATAATTTTTAAAGTGAAGAGAATTAAAAAAAAAAATCTCTGTGAAAAAGTTTATTGAAAAACATATCGACATATCAATATGACATAAATTACTTTAATTTTATTAAACTGGGAGGGGGGAAAACCTCTTTTTGAAGACTGGCTGCAGAAAGCATTCCTTGAAAAGAATTTTCTTTATTAAAAACTCTTTGCTAAGATGAAACAGCACTGAATGTCAGCACTACCGTATATTTATTCTGTAACTCTTCCAACAGCCGAGATCTATAAAAGAAACATATTTTCAAAACAGTTTTAACCTCCATTGTCTTGATCATTCGTATTAACATTTTTCATGTCACCTATTGAAATCCCTTAAAGGAACCTTTTATTCAGTCAAAATTAATGAGGCCGTTTTCTTAAACAGCCTCCAAAAAGTAAAAACAACGTAATGTTGTGCATTCTTGACATACGTTTTCTGCCATTTCACTTATTTGTGTGATGAGAGCAATACTTCATATTTATGCTATCAAATCTGCAGAGAAAAGTGATTTTGAGAGAGAAGAAAACCAACTCTGCTCTTGCTGTGTGTGCAATTTAAATCCACAGAGAAAATGCAGCATTGATCAGATTACTCCAATTGAGTCATTTAGTGCTTTGGCATTCCTGAAGTTAGGGCCCAGCTGTGAAATCATAGTTGGGGCCAAACATTGCTGTTAGGTGAGTGCACATGGCTCCCATTTTCTTCAAAGGGAATGACACACATGGCCAATATTTAGCTTTCACCTCTTCCATTCTTTAGCTAGCAAAGCCAGAACTGGTGGAGTGTATGCAGGCAATTTAACAGAATTAAGAATACAATCAAGATTTTCCAGGACTTAGTAGTGATTTGGGATATATAATTCAATACACATCAAAATACAGATGCTCAGCATATTCTGAAAATCAGGCCATCTCGAATGTCTTGCTTTAAGCAGGTAAAATCATAAATTACTCTGAGTACTTTGGCCATTGGATCCTAACAAACTGGGTGTAGTACAACTCTTCAAAAATATAAACTCCAATTTCTGGCTTGGCTGGGATTCCTGGGAGAATTATGACATCCCAACCCATTTTTGTTCCATTTGTGCTGGCACACAGTTCTCCCCTGCCATTACTACTACAGGACTTGAACAGAATGCAGGTGTCCTTCTGCAGCAGGTGCCCCCCTAGGGAAAAACCAGGTCCTGGCCAGCCAGGTCCCTTGGGATGCTGGGATGGCCCACAAGACATCATAGGGTAAGTGCCATGGAGAGAAAAAAGGATGCATCCCAAAAATCTAGCTGCCCCATGCTGCATGCAGATCTACATTTCAACTCAAGGTCAAGTGGAAAACTTTTCTACCATCCTTGCTGACTCTCCTCTTCACTTTCTCCTGACTCCATCTGTTCCTCACCCATCTCCTTCGTTCCGCACTCGCCTCCCTCTTCTTCCTGTGTCCATCTGTTCCCTCCTTCCTCGACACAAGTTGGGGAAGGGAAGTAAATTCAGTCATTCACTGAACAGATTTCAAGATGAACCCCCTCCCTCTCCAGTTCTAACTTCATTCATCATGGTAAAAATCATAATGAATAGAAATGTTGAAGGTGAAAATTTATTAGGGATTGTGTTGCTTTCTTATATGAAAAGCAGTTAAAGCGGCATATAAACATTGGCTTCATTCATTTTTTCTTAATATATGGTATAATTAGTGAGAAATATTAGTGGAAGTGCTTGCTATGCAGTCCATCAACACATGCCTGTCAGAGCTTAGGATCTGGGCCAAAAGTTTTTGCCAGTCCCGTGATAGATTTACAATAAGCCTATAGAAGGCTTTACAGTTAGCTGGGTCACTAATTCATGAAGTTAAAATGTACGCAATGAGGTCAAAAATTCACTATTGATAAAATACCTCCTCCTGGGATTGCACCATTAGCTTTGTTACTGCAACAGCAAAATAAAGTAAACCCAAAGCTCCTGTGAAATACCAGTCCATCATCGTAAATCAGTAGTGAAGCACTTGCACGGGTTCATGATGTCATCTGAAGCCCGGGATATATTTATAGCCTTGTGTACTATTTCCTGTTTCCTTACGACAAAAATAAACAGTCTCCAAATCCCCTGCATCCTTCTGCCTGAGCTCAGCAAAATGTAATGGGCACGAATCTCTGAAAGCCCCAGTGATATATTGGTCTAGAGCAGCTCCCTTCTGATGGGCCACGGCGCCCGTGCTCCCTCCAGCCTCTCCCATGTGGGCAACAGCAGTTCCCAAGGAGTTTTATTCCATCTGCTGCACTCACTGCTGGGATAGCCCCACACCCTCTCATACTTTGTCTCCCTGACACTTGGAGAGAGAAGGAGAGGAGATTTAAGCCTCCAAGCCTTAGGCATGGAGAGCCTGGCAGGCACATCTGAGGTGGAGGAGCTCAGCATTGCTCCGTGTGGGGACCTGGGCTTGCCACCACAGGGACCTTGGGCATCTTGTCCACCAAGATTGTCAAGCCACGAAGGTTGGAGTTTGGGGTTAAATTTCCTCTCTCCTCCTTTGCTGATGATTTGGGATCCTCCTCTAAGGTTTCTAGGATGTTCAGGCATGGATGATGCCCCACTTTTCATCTCAGACCTCCCAGCACTCAAATTTCCTGTACCTACCTGAATTGTTGTGTTTGCTGGTGACCCTCTTCACCTCTTCTTGGGTAAAGCTTTCTCTCTCGGCAGTTTATTTTTTGCTTCCTTTCCTGAAACGAGACAGAAGGTAACACAAACAGTGCACCATGCCATGTAACCTCCCTCGCCATGAAGTGCACTTGCTTCTGTTTGACCTCAGAGAAACATCTCCNATCAAGAAAAAGTATTCTGTTTTTCTTTGGCTTTTGCTTTTTTTGAAGCCCTGCTGTCAAACCCTGAGGTCTGGGTTTCATCGTTCTAGGAGTCCTTTCAAACCAAGTGAGTTCAGATCAAGCCTTCATAGGAACAAGTTTTCATCCATCGGGTCTGATGTAGCCCTGCCTGTGTCATCTCAGGGCTTAATGGACGTGGCACACAGCTCTTCCAGTGATGAGCATGTGATACATTAAACAGACAGGTAGCAACAGCAGGGCACTGGATAAGGAGGGGCAGAGAGAGCAGCCAGGCATTCCCTTGGTGCTTTCCCTGCACTGATGCACCAAAGTGCCTCAGGGGAAAATTAAAAAGTTACAGGTCCTAAACTGCTACAGCTTTCCACACAGTTTAGCATTAACCCTTGAGACTCCTTGCTACAGGGGTGTGAGGCAAAGGGCCAGGGTAGATTTGGAACAAATGCCAGGGCTGAGCAGAGCCACAGGCTCCCTCATCCTTTGCTTCTGAGATGTGGCTGAGCCCTAGAAGGGTCAGAGATCAATTCCCCTTCTCCTTCAGTGGAGTGTCCTCCTAAACATTTGCTCCAAGAGCTGCTTTGGATTACCTGCATTGCTGCAATCCCTGTTCAGCAGAACAGGGCACCTCTGAAATCCTCTGTTCTTCATCAAAAATAGGCTTAGAGCCCTTGTATGCCTCCATGCTAAATCTAATTTCAGAAGCATGCAGGGAAACAGCAGAGTCTTCTTCTCCAGGATGGTTTGTGCCTAAAGCCAGTGAAGAGAAATAGAAGTCAGGGGACATACTGCAAATGCCAGTCTTGGTATCACTGCTCCTCCCTGTTAACCAGAGGGATCTGTGGCTGGCATCAGTAGAAAGTAAGTGATTTACTTCATGCTTTCATGAATTTAGACACTGTAGTCAGCCATCTGAATCACCCAGCTCCAAAAAGAAAAAGAAAAAAGAAATTCCATGTGAGTATTGAGACTATCTTTAATACAAACATGGGTGAACGATCCCAGTCTGCTACTGCAACAGCCAAGGCAAGTCCCAGCTTCCCCATGTGAGGAAGAAAGTTGCTACTTCATACTATTTAAAAATGGCACATTGTGGGGGTGTACCTTTAGCAGCCTCTGCCTAACAGTCTAACACTGAATAATCTGAGATTTCTTCATCATGATACACTTATTTTTTCCTTTAAGTTCACTTCAGTGATTGATTTCTATACATTAAAAACACAGACATATGTGGACATTTGAAGCTGAACACAGGCTCTTAAAAGAGAGTCACAAAGTTTGACCCTCTTCCCATCTCTAATTGTAATTTAGGGGTTTTTTACTTTCTCATTTAAAAGTTATCATAAATAGTATTAGTGGTATGTAATATATTTTTAAAGCCTATTTGTCTACATGTATTTGTTCCAAACTCTCAACCTACGACTGTTCCATCCAGCAACAAACTATAATAGGAAAAAAAAAATGCTAACTACCTTTTTTTTTCTGCTGGTCTAGCACAATCTTTATTTCTTCAGACACTTTGTGCAAACATTAAATTGATAAAAGACATAATGTAGATGGACCCACAGCTGAACTGAAGGTAATTGCATAAAAATGAAATGGAGACCTATAATTGTACACTGCCTTAGCCTCTCCCGCAGTGTTTTCTGGAAGCAAGGATCTCGCTTGTCATAGCAAGTTGCTTGTTACAGTGATTGCATGAAGACTTGATCTAGCTGTACAAGACAAGTATAACATTACTGAAAGGGAGCTTTTCAAACTAAGAGTCTGACACTAAAATGTACTGTATTTTCCAAGATGTAGTATGCTTTAACAAACAGAAGAGTCCCTGAGTGACAGCTTTTGTTACCCTTTTGTTTGATGGTGCTGTATTGAAAAATTCAGGTTATGTCTATGCCTTTCTATTTCTGGTTTTGATTTCTCTTCAACAGCACTTCAAGAATAAAAATTGACTCAAAGTATGAATAGTAGAAGTCGGTGGATACAGTAAATGTTAGTCTGGCATTTACTGATTACTTCTGTCAGACTTTTTTTTTAGTCTCGCGTCTTGAATGCTTAAATGCATTCCGTGGGCCATTGTATTGTTGCAGAATTGGGGAACTCAACAGATATATCATGAATTAAAACTTACCTTGTTTTGATTTTTGGGCAGATTTTTGAAAGTGGAAAATAATAGTTGTCCTTGCCTAAGCCTTTTGATCTGATTGGTGTGTATCCAAAGGCTCAGCCTGGGTGTAGCTCTCAGTGTGATCAAACAGGACCCATTTGTAATATTGACCCTGAATAACAGGGAGGGCTCATGCCTTTTGGACCCACAAAACCATTGTTCTCCAATAAATCCAATGCACAAGCAGGACATTGCTTCCTCCTGAGCTCTGCTGCTTTAATCAGCACAGCCTTTCCTGGAGATGGTTTGTTATTGAATGGAAGTGCAGGCAAACTTGTGGAATGTCATTGATTCATAAACACTGGAAAAAAGATCATGACTATACATGTAAGGACATCCAAAATACATGAGTTTTCACATTCTGGGCTGATGAGGCTGACCAAGAAGTAAGAGAGGGTAAAAAACAAAAAGCTGTATTTGCTTAATCTGAGGGGAAAACCATCAACAAATCATCACAGATGGGCAAGCCCTGACACACATAGCCCTGGATGCTGATCTCCTGTGACCAAGGGTACAAGCTCAGGGGAGAACTGCTGTGCTTTGCACTGCTGGGTCACACCCAGCAGAGCCACTGTCTTTTCTGCCCTTCCCATCACGCCTGTGGCTTTTCTTCAGCATAATGCTCACAAAACCTGACAGTTACAGGTTTCTGAGACTCCTCTCTTACTGCCTCCACCCCGTCGTTTGCTCCCTGCCCAAGGCCAACCTGTAAACTCTCCAGGACAGGGAAATTCACATTTCCATCACAGTAGACTTTGTTGTCATTATGACTTCAGAATCAAGACAATACCTCTGCCAACACACAATTTTAAAGCAGTGATTTAAAATGGAAATGATAGCCTAGTTTTTATGCTTATCTTATCCCAAGATCTTACTCTACTGACCTCTACCCAGCTTTTCTGCATCTACATATTTCACTAGGTAAAAGAGATCTAAAGTGGCACGAAACCCAACTGCAAGCAGAAATTTAAATGAATTGCTCACTCATTCTGTAAGTAAATGGAGTCATAGAAATCACAGAAAAATTAGCTTGGAAGGGACTCTAGAATCACCTTGTTTGGCCTCTGTCAGGAACTCGCAGTAAGAGCAGGTTGCTGGGGTCCATGCCCAGGTGACCCCTTCACACAACCACAGCCTTGCTGCAGTCTTTTCCTGTGCTTTACACATCCCATGATGAGGAATTCACTCCCTGGGCAGTTCCAGCTGCCTTTGCTGCAGCTTCTGACACAGCCCTCTCCTTGTTTTCTGTCTGTGCACTGCTGGGAGGAGTGGGGGTCTGGCTTCTCTGTTACCCTGGCTCTGGAGGGGAACAAAGCATCCAGCACTGTTCTTTGCCTTCTCCTCCAGGCTAGCCAAAGCCAGCTCCCCCAGCCTCTGCTCACACAGAAGTCTTCCAGACCCCTCATCACTTCAGGGGTCTTCACTGGACTTGAACTAGGTACCACTTATCTCTCAAATCCTTGCTTCCCCCTTCTTCAAGTCTTATGGTTCCACTGGTTTTTCACTTACCCTGCAATGCATCCATCCCATCCACACTTCCTCCTCCTCGCTGCAAGGGGGAACAGCTGCAGTCTCATCAAGGTTTCACTCTCTGTCAGCCTTTCCTTGGCTTTTCTTTAACATGTGTCAGAAGTCAAAGGTACCTAAAAACCAAGAGATATGCAGGGCCTCTCTTCAGGCTCCTTGCAGCCAAGTGCAGACAAACCACTTCAGAGCACTTACAGTTCCTCTCAGAAAGTAGCATTTGCAAAACTGAGGTGTTTGTAAAGATTGATTTTCTGTATATAGCTCAAGAGCAAGCATATCACAAGATTTAAGTGAGATAAAAAGTGAGACTGTGCTTGATGTGAGGTGCAGGAGTTAATCAGCTGTAGATAAGAGCTGATGAGGTTTTATCATCCCCACCATGGAGAGAATGACTGCGTTTCTTGGCCACTTGATCACTTCAGAGGGTGAGCGAAACCATGTATCAACCCCTGTTTATCAGTGCCTGAGAAGTTCTTCAAGAATAAATTGAACTCAGAACTCTTCTTAACCTTTCCCCTAGCTGGGGCTTAAAATTAAGCTCTCCCTCTGGTTTTTGAGCTGCCTCTCTGGCATGCTGACAGCATGTGAAACATCCCATCTCCTAGTTGACTTCCAGGCCAACAACGCAAGTGGGGATGAAGTTATGAAATAAGGAATCTGGATGCTAAACAGAGACCATCTGGCTGTCTTTGCTACAAGACTATGAGCCAGGGTGAGCTGGCACATCTGCATCCAGGTACCTCCTACGAGCACATTGTTGGCTGTTAATTTAGGGANCACAAACTGAAGTTGAGATATCAAACTCGAAATAGATGTCAACCGGGGCAACAGTTCTGTTTTCTTTCCAAACCTGATCCCACCCACTGGAAGCTGATTATTACTTAGCCTCTAAATCCTCTGGCTTTAAGAGAAAACCTTAAAAGGCAAGTTCACAAATACCTTTACTATGAATAAACCTCTGTAAAGAGACTGAAATCATCAGGTAAGAAGGGTTAGGCCTTGGAAGTAAACAACTGTAGGTTTGAAAATTCTGCATATGTTATTCTTTCAGATCTCTGCCTTGGTATCACAGTCCTTTTTTTTCCTAATCCCACCAGATAACCAGCTTACAAATGAAAAACACACAGATGAAAAGCCTATGAAAGGTATTGTTATGAGTTCTGTCGCAGAATTCAGCATCACAGACGCTTCATCAAAGGGTACCAAAAATGAGAAGAAATTGTCAGATGCAAGCAGATCATCCATTGCTTCCCTGGAGAAATGCAGAGAATTCACTTACATTGAAGATGATGCATCAGTACATCAGAGAGACAGTGACGGTATGTTTTATAAAACAGATCACATTTGAGCTGATTTCTAAATAATGCCCACTGCAAAAAGAACTATCTATAACCAAGTCAAAATTAAATGTTGAACAGGAGGTTCAAGAACATCGCCAAAAGCAATGTTAAGTTGCCCTGCAGACATTTGTGTGATAGATGAGAATTTCTAGAAGATGATCTTAAATTGTCAGTGATACTAAAGTCATAGAAGAGGAGCTTAGTGCCTATTGTGCCACAGAGCATTTGTACTTTAGTAAAGAGTGTTTGCACAGAGGCACCAGTGTCAGGATCAGATAAATCTATTCCTGGCTATTCCAGTGGATGTTAAAAAAAGGCTCTGTGAAGTATTTTAGAAGTTTCTTTTGAGTGCCTTTTGCAATAATGGATTAGTGTGTTATATATCCAATGGAGCTGGGATCTGTCATGCATATCATTTAACAATTCCTAAATTAAGCATTTCTAAATCCAGATCAATACAGTGCCCTGTTCTCCAGGAATCATTAACATCTCTATTGTGTCACAGATCCTTACAAAAGGGATGTCTCTGATACCTCAATTGGAATACACTTAATTTCAAGGAAGGATCTGAAGTTGGTTTTTTTTTTAATTTAGGGGACTTGTCCTCTTGTCCAGGCACTCCCTATGTTTGAATCTGAGCACTATCTCAACCATTACTGGCACACAGGTGTGTACCATGTGATGCAAATAACAGATTTCATTCTCCTTAAAAAAGCTAAACGTGAAGGAAATTAACAACAAAAAAATCCCCAATCTGTGCTTAATTAATAATGTTAAGGGCTGGATAGAAGCCAAGAAAACCAAAGGAAGACAGATTTGTGGTTGTCACTGCATACTCAGCTCACTCCACTCTGACAACTTACTGCTTATTCCACACACACGAGGCCAAATCCTGTTTGTTGGTGCTTGGAGAACCTCTGAAGACAGAGCAAAAGATGAAAAAAAAATGGTGATTATTTCATTCTCTGTGCTCAGAGAAGAGCAAATACAACACTCATAAGTCTCACCAAGGATGACCAGGAAGGCTTCAGCAAGCTTTGGACCAGGGTTGTTCAGAGCATCATCTGTGTGAGCAGATGCCACCAAACAAGAGCAGGAAAACTTAGAGATGAGGCATGCTAGGAAAATTATTATAAATTCTTCTTTTGTGCTAATTAATCTACTAATGTAGAGAAGGAGAGCTGAGGTCATTGTTCTCACTGAGATAAATGCAGCAATGCCGTTTGGCAAACAGCAGGGAAAACAGAGGGGAAAACAAGAGATTGCATCTTCTTTTATGCAGTTTGTGGCTAATTTATTTTCAAATATATAAATGAATGCATAGGAATGGATGTCTAATTGCTAATATCTATTATTTATATACATTACCCCACTTAAAACAGGACCAAAAAGCCTCACACATGCAGATTTTTTGAAATGTGTTACATCCATTATCACAGTTCATGGTGTGTGCTCTGATGGGAATTTAAAAGCATCTTTACTGCACATCACAGAGTCTGTGCTGAAACATTACTTTATTATTAAAATCTTGTGCTTTTTGTGTGCTCTCTTTCCTGGATGCTTGCCTACACTCTAAAGGCACCATGTGGCTTTTC
>VZUA01068304.1:11850-27492 GCA_013401035.1 Horornis vulcanius
AAAAAAAAAAAAACAAGCATAATTCTGGAAACTTCCTGGCAGTGAACTTAATGTTACGTGAGCTAGAAAATGCCACAACAGAACCAATGCAGTTGAATGAGTTCACAGTTAGTCATCCTAGGGCAAGAAATGTGGTTATAACCATATGCTTTCCTGAAAGAACCAATGAAAAGGCGTTCATATTGTTGAAGGCATTTTTCCTTTCCAAAAACAAGAAGAAAAAAAAAAAAAAAAAAGAAGGAAAGGTCTGGGTCTGTGCTCTAACTGGATTCACACAGTTGGAATCTCACACCTGCTGCACCCGAGCAGCCTCCCCAGATGCTGGGGGCTGAGGGGTGCAGAGTTAATTAGTTGATTTTTGGGAGGGCACAAACATAGCACAGAGTTTTAGTCATGGTGACCAAGTTCAGACAGGAATATTCACTGGCTCCAGACACACATCCTACATAATCTATTTTCCAAACTTTTGTCTCCTTAGAAAGATTGACGTTTGTGAATGGAAAGGTGAGAGCCCCGTTTGGTGGGGAGTTGGCAGGACCCCGAGCTGAGGCTCAGGCACCACACTGCCCTCTCTGAATGCTCTTCTCCACACCTGCTCTCCCTGCCTGTCCTTGGAGTCCTTAAACATTTTTAGTGCAAACTCTTGTGAAAATGAAAATAAACTCCAGTGTCACCCATGCTGGTGTCGTGGTTCAATCCCAGGCAGCAACTCAGCCCCACACAACCCCTCACTCGCTGCCCCACTGAAGAGTGGGGGTACCAGAAGGATCAAAGGAAGAAAACTCATGGGATGAGATAAATACAGTTTAAGAGGACAGAAAAGAAAGAAAATAATAATAATAGTAATAGTAATAATAATAAATTAGCATATACAAAACAAGGGGTACACATTGCAATTGCTCACCGCTCACCAATTGATGCCCAGCCAGTTATTTGAGCAGAAACTCCTCCTTGTTTTCTCCCTAATTTATATTGATTCCATATGGTCTGAAATATCTTTCTAGCCAGCTGGGGTCAGCTGTCCTGGCTGTGTCCCCTCCCAGCTTCTTATGCCTCTCCAGCCTCCTTGCTGTCTGGGCACAAGAAGATAAAATTTGGTTTAAAGGGCTTGTTCTTCTGAATTTCACTGCCACAGAATATTTCCATTCAAATTCTTTTCATGCAGCTGTTGGTTTTTTTTCCAGGGCAAATAAAAAAGGAAATAAACTTTTCACTTGTTTCTATGGAAGTAGTTATCATCCATGTATTTTTAGCCCACCCCTCTCATTTCTGTGTAATCTGGGCAATCCCAGCTTGTTCTTACATCTCCCTGCTTTTCCTTTCTCTTAGATGAATGTGCAACACTTATCCTGGCCTGCTTGTTCTGCCAGTTTTGGGACTTTCTAATAATGCTGCCTGATACCTGTGAACATTGGCTGACAGATACCTGTTGTCCATCCAATAGATATTACCAGACCTCTGACGAAGACCACGGCAACAACGACTGCAACTGTGACTGTGACATTGATTGCAGCCTCTTTGAGTCCTGCCACGAGACTGGGGAGTGCCTGGAACTCGCCATGGAGATTTCAGAAGTCTGCTATCGTTAATAGGAAAATGATTGAAAAAATTCCTCAAAACTACCTGACAGATCACAAAGGAGTTTTTTTTCTTTTTTTTTTTCTAATATTAATCATAACCAGAGGTTTTGCCAATGGGGACTATGTGCATCTTGTTGCTCCCTCCCTGGAGGTCTTTATATCTGTACCATTCTGGTGGCATGATATCACAAACTGCTGAAACCAATAAAGGACAAAAAAGGGTCTTCTCTGCCATAGATGACAACAGAATTCCTCAGTGCCAAGTGTGCTTGCTGCTTTACCCACTGTCAATCCAAACTTCTATAAACCTTCAATTGTTTTAAACACTGATTTCCCCATTCATAAACACAGNTATGATATAGCGTCATTTTATAATTAAAAATTTATTTATTCAATCTCTTAAAACACTTTTATATGCCCAGTATAGGCAGAAAAAAAAATCTAAATGAATTAGAAACCATGCTACTGGTAATTACAGCAAATGTCACTAAAAATCTCCAGTGAATTTTGTGGAGGAAGCATTTTCACAGGGTAGTGCAATTTGACAGTGTATTAATGGGCTGGCCCATGGTTATGTAATAACAGGTTATGCCTATTGTTCATTAGTTATAAGAAAGGGTTCCTTTCCTTAAGTGTAATTAGCCTAAATGGGAACTGACTGCACACTTCCAGAGGAGAATTACCCTGTGGATAGACTGCAACTCTTTTGCTTGATTTTCACTTGTAAGACTTCTGCAAGAAGTCAAATATTGCCACCTATCCCGGTGCATCTCCACCTGTGCACAGAAGATTACAAAATGACAGTATCTATCCTGGTTCTGCTTTCAGACCTCCTCCATCTGTTCTCTGATGGCAGGTCTGATTAATAAAAAGGAAATACATGTTGCACATTACACATATGACAACAAAAGCATGTAAATTCAGCTGCCTGAGGGTGCAGAACACAGGTATTAAGCACAGAGAAAAATACAGTTGTTTCCTCACATTAGGTATTTATAGGCTAACACCAAAGTCAGTGTTTGTTTTGTATAAGTTTTAAAATTTCTCCCAAAAACCCCACTGATCTCAGTGGAGAAGTGCCTGTAGAATTCCAAAACAAGGGGCCTGGGTAAGACACTGAGATATTAAGCACTTCTAAAATCATTGAAGCCACCTGTTTATTAATCAGAGTAGTTCCAGTGCACAAATATTTAATGGGGGAAAAAAAATCATGTGTATTTCCTTCCCTTACCACCCTGCTGGAAAACTCATGTTTTCAAAAAATCAAAAAGCAAGAAATAGAACCACTAACAACCATTGTCCAGGTGTCACACAGAGCCTTGTGACCAGAGGACAACAAACCTCAGCAATGCAGAGAGCAGCCCAGAACATGTTTCCCTGCTCCTTCCAGGACATTGGTGGGGAATAGAAGAGATTTGCTTATCTCTCACTGTCCCATTGTGAGCTGTAGTCCCCTAAAGGAGCTAAACCATTAGTCCTTCATCACCATGCCAGTCCCAGCCTGCTGGTTGTGCCTGGACCCAAACCCCACAGCACCCAAAACCCCCTGCCATCCAGCAGGCACTGGTTTGGGTCACCCACCCCAGGATGGGCAAGGCTGAGTTTTAATGCTTCAGTTTGCATTCTCCCACGGAATTTTGATCTTAAATCTTCCAAAGCTAAGCTAAACTCTCACTGCTACACACCAGGCCACAGAGAATTGGATCATTCTCTCCTTTTTACCAAAGATTGCCCTTGACAAAGTGGCATGTGGGTATTTATGAATAAAAACTCGAGACATTTAGGAGTCAGAAAAAGGGGAAACATGTTCCACATACCATTTCCTAGAGAAGCACCAATAAAGATGTATGCTGGCTGTCCTTGCTCTTAATGCTCACCTCCAGAAGAGGAGATTTCATGTGCAATGGCTGGACAGAGCCCAAGAAGGGAAACCAGTGGGTGGCATACCCCAAAATGTTGTCAGTGAGGGAATCAGAGATGGGGAACTTGCCTTTGAAGCCAGGATATCTGGTTCCAGTTCTGAGTCTGTAAGAAAAAACACATTGGAACACCAGTACAACTCATGGTAAGTGAAGTTTCATCCAGCTGTGGAACTGGACTGGGAGTTTTGGCACAAATGTGGACTTTTTCCAAATCTTTTCCTAGGAATCATTATTCAAAAGATTTCTTTTGTGTTGTAATCCATAGGTTGGCATACCTAGGTCATGTCTGCTACAGGGCACAGGTAAGGTCAGAGACAGAATTACTGTAGCCATGATTAGAATGTCCCAGCAATATGAATGGAATCACACTGGGATATATTGGGAGCTGCTGTTGTAGTGAATGGTGGTGTTTTAAATAATGCAGCAATATCTCCTTGCCTAAAGTATACAAGGGCACTTTGCTCAGTTTAGGAAGTAGATTTTTTGAGACCTTTTTGAGCAACAAAACCTTGAAAAACACATTATTTCATACAACACAGTGGAATCAGCTGCTTATGATAACTTTGTTTTCTGTCATAAAGTTGTTAATTGTAACATTTTATTTTCATGACACATAGGAACACTTAAACATATTGACACCAGAGAAAGACAGTCAGACTTTTCCACTAACTATTCCAGAAACTCTTTGAAAACCCATCCTATTCCCACACTAACCTGACTTCATAATGCAGAAAAATACCCATTTATCAGATCTGAACATGGGTAGACATTCCAGTGAAACCAAAGCATTGGGAACAATCTGAGGCTGTCTCTGTATTTTTTATTTACTGGGAAGGAAGGTCTGGGTGCTCGAGTGGGAGGCTTTTGGGTGGATGGCTGTTGGGAACATGTTGGACTCAGCTGTGCTCCCAGGGAGATGTCAGTGTGTGAAACCAGCTCCTGAGAACAACAAATAGAAGTTCCCATTTTGCAAACGGGAACAGCGCTCCGACACGACGCCTCTCCCCGGCACCAGAAATGCACTGACAGATTGCTTGGGGGAAGAGAGAGACAGAGAGAATAACGGAGAGCTGCACTGCTACCTTCCACAGGAAAGGACCATGGGATGCTCTCTAAGGATCTCCTCTTGGAAATGACCCAGCAGCCTCATCCTTGAGACTAAAATGTCTTTTCACCTCCTTTCACTCTGTAATACAGATTAGGATGTAAACTTTAGGGGAATTGATGTTTGCTAAATATTGGAAAAGCCTCTGAGGGCTTCCAAAAGTTTAGAGATTAGTTTTCTCAAAGTATATTGAGTTCTCTGACTGACCATGAGCCCTTCCATAATGCCGTTCCAGTGCCTTACTCTCCATGTACAACGAGCCCCTTAGATGTGGGGCCGGCAAAAATTATCTCATGTACATCCCCAAATACAGGGATGGAATATATTATATTACCTCATTTGACTTTCCTCTGCTTCCTAAAGCACATTGATCATTCGTATTCTCTCGAGCAATCATCAACTAGAACAACCAACATCTTCCAAATGTCCAGAAAATTCACAACTCTGCCTTAACTCCAGTGCTGCTTAGGGATTCAGGCTGAGTGCTACAGCTGAGCTCTAGAAGATTTTGGTTCTCAGGAAGAAAGAAAAATATGGGAAAAATTAAGATGCTTGCAATTGTATTTCTCCTATTATGCTTGTACAGTATCAAAAAAAGTTCAATAGTGTCAGACTAAGAATGTATGTATCTATAAATTTTTTCTTTTGATTGTATGAAATGGGTGGTTCCATTGCTTTCATCTGTTTGGGTTCTCTTAAATGCAAGGTAAGTTTCCTATTATGCAAGAAAATGAGTTTACCAAGCAGACTGGGATTTCCAGGCACTGCTCCACTATAATTCACTGTAACTGAGCATTAATCATGATTAATAATCTATCATTCCTGTGGTTTAGGAAAATAAAAAGGAGGACTTTATTGAGAAACTGCCCTTTCTCTTAGCATACTTCATATAATTGCACAACGGAACAATTCTAGGGAATTCATTATTCTGCTGGTAATGATCTAGATTTCCTTAACATTGCACACGAATGGGAATCGTTGCCATCTGATGGATGTTCCATGGCCTGTACAAAATGAGTTGGTGGGTGCAAGCCAATTCATAATGGATGTGTGCCCATATCACAAAAAACACCATTATAATTGGTACCCTTAGGAAAAATGCCAAGGTCTGAGTGTAAACAGAGCACTTTCTGTCCCAAGAGCTCGTGCTTCCGTGGTCAGAGTTGAAGCACAACAGAATGAGCAATGCTGAACTGCATCTGCTGCCTCTGCACAAGGCTTCACTCTCCTGAGGTAGCACTTGGCATCCTGGACCCTCTGTAAAATAAGAAGAAAGCTCCCTCTGAAAGGCCACATTTATGCCTCATCCCCCACCATCACTGAAGTCATCGTGGGGGCTCTGCAAGTATAAAATGGAGTGGGCACAGTCATTGCTACAGTCCCTGATTTGTTCTCTTCCTAAGTGTATCCAGAAAAAAATATATTGTCACTAAAGGAGTAGAGTCTGTTCACCAGTCTTTGTTTGAAATCTGAAAATGCATCAGAAAATGCTGAAAGTCACTGACTTACCACCTCCCAGTGCTTTCCTGTGGGAGACACCATTTCCCTTGGATTGAAGAGGGACCAGGGACTTCCAACAGGGAAGTTCTCAGGTCATTGGAGTGCATTGCTTACAAAATGAAGAGAGAAGAATGGACATATCTCATGGACATTCTATTGATGGCCTGCATGAACAGAGCAGTTTAAGCAGCAAAATAATATTGGAAAAGCCTTCTTCCTTATTAGAGAATCCTGCAAATCAATCAGCCATTCACATGCCCACACCACAGTATATTGAAATGACCATGGTGAAAAGAGAGGGAAAAAAACCTTATCCAAATGCATGGAAAAATCACCATCAATGTCATTAAAATGCAGACTCAATTTATATTGCCAGTTTTGCCATGCTTCCTACAAAGTAAAAAATAATGCCAGAGAGCAGTGAGGAAAATATTATTAGATCAACTGTATAAAAAGCATGAATGATTCCATTAGCAAGCACAGCTGAGAAAAGACAGGATTTAAATCAAATCTAAATATGATAAGATTATACAGCCAAAGTGACATGTCCATTATAGAAAACATACAGAAGAAGCAAAACAAAAGCAAAATTTTGGTTTTATGCTGCAAAACATGTTCCATCTCACACAGCATTTAAAATCCTAATGGAAGTATCCTGTCAGCTCTGCAATTTTATACTGTATTTGTTCTAGGTGAGTCACAAATGTGCAGATAATTTAGAAGAACACCCTTTGTTCATCTCTCTTGCAGGATATTTGCATCATTCTTCCCTTCAGAGAGTCACTGTGCAGTATCACTTGATGCAGTCACCACACAAACCCTTCTAATAGAACAGCAAAGCTGCCCACAGAACCACAACTCCACTTCCTAAAATCTTTTGGGGTATTGTAACCTGGTGTTGCTCCACATGGAAGGTGAAGCAAAATGTACCAAATTTTGGTGTTAAATGGGACAGCTAATAGTTTTAAAATAAAAGGATAAGGTTTTCTAATGTGTTCTCTTTTGGAACAGGAGAGTCCAGCCTCCACTTCATGAGGCTTTTCATCAAAAATACAGATGGAAAAAAATCTTTCTCCAAGAAGCATTTTTTTGATACTACTGTGTCAAACAAATTCTCCTGTATATGTATATGGAGAGAGAGAGAGGGAGAGAGAGAGAGNAATGAGCCATGGGAGGAAAGCAGGATGAGCCTTTGCCCCAGGTCTCAAAGATTTCTGCTTCCTCATGTGCTGCCCACTCCTGTCCTGGTTTACATCCAGGTGATCTCTCTGATGTAAGTTTTATTTGTAAGCAATTTCACCACAGTTCAAAAGCAGGAGGGGAGAAGGACACACATCAGTATTCATCTTCTCAAAGATATAATCAAATATTAATCCATTTTAAACCTCTCGATTTTACTATGCATTTCAATTTTTCCTGTAATCTATAACCCGTACACACCATAAAGTCATCACCGAGAGGAGAAGCTGGAAAAATCCAGCTACCTTTCCAAATGGAAATCAGAATATATATTTTTAGCTACATTAAGCCAACTGCATGCAGCTCTGCACACTTATGTAATTCCCACATAAAAATAATCCATAATATTCCAGAGGAACAAATCCAATTCTTAGTCATATAAATTTTCATATAAGTCCATCAAAACCTATTCCAAAAATGTCTCAGTCTTTTTGAGTGCTAGAGTTGGAACAAANTCTGTCTCATAGAGCTGGGCTCTGCCCCTGGAACAGCCTCACAGCAACCCTGGATGACATTTTAGCTTCTTCCAGCCCCAGCACATCTCATGGCAGGCAGCTTGTGCTCCTCAGCCAGGGCTGTTGCCCCAGTCACCTTTACTGAGGTGGCTCTGAAGGGGACAGGAGGCTGTTTGGGCTCCTTTCCCACAGGACCAGAGTAAACATCTGCTTGAAAAATGCCCAGCTTTTGACTTGTGGCTTTATTCCAGCTTGGGCTGCAAGGCTACAAGCTGGGAATTCAGCAAAACAACCTATTCCAAAAATGTCTCAGTCTTTTTGAGTGCTAGAGTTGGAACAAAAGAGCGAGTCCTTTAAAATGCCTTTGGAGCTTCCAGGGATGTTAAATCTAATTGCCCTTAGCATAGCACCGATCCACAAAGGTTTAAGTCATGGAAAATGTATTTTACCTTTATACAAGGTATACTATGCAAAGTTTATCGTGGCACAGTAAAGTCATGTCTAACTTGCTTCGTGCAAATTTCAGACAGAAGGAAATTAACCTTTGATGCTTCACTTTGACTAACCAGGACAGAAAAATGCGGGTTCTCACTGCAGACACACAATATTTTATTAAATGGTATGATGCGGCATGATATGATATGATAAAATGTCCATTTGTGCACTTGGGTCTATATGTGCACGTAGAAATCCATATTTAAACTCACAGATATTTATAGCAATGTCTCTGTGTTCCAAGAAACAAGAAAAGATGGAGAGTAGGCAAAGATTAATTGTGATAGAAACCTTCTTAAGACAAGGCCAGAACCAACACTATCTGTTAATACCCTTGGAAGCTGCATAATCATCCCAGCTGAGGCTGAGGATAAATTTTCCAGTGAAAGGGTTGTTCATGACAGAGGGATCATTTGCTAAAGCAGACCTTGCAGCACCATGGGCGTTGGGAAATGCTCATTTCCCTGGAGAGTTCCACAGGGCTTTGGCAGCCCACAGAAAGACCCCATGCCCTTGCCTGGCAGCCTGGAAAGTCCTGCAGACTCAGATCAACCCTCCGTTCCATTTCATGAAAATATTAAATAATAACTAGAAGAAGAACCTTCCTTTTTTATTCCAGAAAAAGTTCTCTTTGACAATCTTCCCGCATGAGGTCTTTCATTTTGTAAAATCTATCTGAACAAATATTTTTCCCCAAACTTCAGAATCTCTGGTGGAATAAACCTCCCTGGTTTTGCCCATAATGGCTCTGTCACAACCCCTGTTTACAGGGATAGGAGTAACCAGGTCTGAGCCAGAGAGCTCCTAACTTTCCAGACAAAAGAGGGAACACTACAAGACTGCACAGTCTGCCACGGGAAAGCAGAACAAAGGGACCAAGGATGGATTTTTTTCCCCTCAGAAAACTTTATTTCTCAGCTAGAAACCTGATCTGCAGCGAGGGGAGCCAAGGGACAAGCCGTGTTTATAACTCAGCCAAGGATGCCGTTCCCTCGGTTCAGTCCCCCAGCGCACTCAACACTCCTAAGCTACATCTGCTCCATAAAGACCCAAGAAAACTTAGGCAGCCTTAAAAAAAAAAAAAAAATTTTTTTTTTTTTTTTTGCAATGGCACGTCTTCTTAACCAGCATCATGGAAAAGTCATGCTGCTCTGCATATAGCCTTCAGGATTGTGTCTGTAACACTTGAAATCCTGCCCAAGTCTGGCTCCGCTCGCGCTAACAGGTACTCTGTGTGCTTCTGCATCTTTTCCTACAAGCAAATGTTGCAACTTTCCCATTGCGACAGCTGTAAGAGGCATTCACTTTACTCTGTTTTTCCTTAACACTCCCGATTCCTTTTTTATCTGGTTGGGAATACACTCAAGCGCTAATGGCACTCGTTCAGCCATCCAGGGAAGGCGCAGCGTCGCCTTCCTAGCTATTTGTATTTCTTCATTTTGGCAATCTGAACTTTGCCAAGATCCAAATGCCTGATATTTAACTTAGATTCCTCCCTCTTAAGGTCAGAAGGCACCAGTAATATTATCTGGCAGCACGAAACTGGCATCTACTTGGAGAAAGGAGGTTTTAAATCAATCATTCCTCCCTCTTACTCATGTAAGTAAGAGGATTCCAGGTGCCAGGTAATTAAGTCACCACTGACAGATGAGACAGGTGATAGACCTGCATCCCTATGCTATCACTGATAGTTTGGTAACCTCAAGGGATGTGGCTCCTGCTGGACAATGGGGATCTACAGCTGCTGGTGTTTGCTAATTGATCAGCACAGGCTCCTTCTGCCACTGCCTGATGGAAAATCCCAAGGGGATGAGCAGAAAAGTAGCCCTTAAGGTTCCAAAGGCATAGTTTCATGGAAAAGGACCTGCTCTGGGGTTTCAGACCAGAAACACTTTCAGCTGTCAGCCCTATGGGGTGGTTCAAAGCGTAGGGTACAGCATCACTGCAGCCCTGCACAGTGGAAAATGGCCCAAACCACCCTGTGAGCCACTTCCAAATCTTTGAATCCATGTGGAGAAAGTGGCTTGAGAGGTATAAGAGGAAATGGCATTAAAAGCCCTACGAAAGCCATTGGTAAGGCAAAGCCAGCAGAGCTGCAGGGGAGCTAAAGGAGGGTGGCAACAGCCAAAAAATTCAGAAACTCCTTCATCAACCAGGAGAGAGACAAACCACCACCCAGGCGGGTCTGACATCAGGGTTTTGAACAGGAGCCTTCAAAGTTTTCTTTTTTTTTTTATTTAATGAGGCTCCTTTTCCTGAGGCAGGGCACAGCAAATACTCCATTTAAGGCTTCCGTGGAGTAGAACCAGAAATATCCAGCCTTGCAAATATCCTCCCCAGCCAAGCGCAGAGCCGAGACATGCAAAATGAGCGCCCGTCAGCTCCGTGCCAGCGCAACAGAAGGCAGAAGTGCTTCAAGGAACTTGTGACAGGTTCTCTGGATGCACCAATTCGAGATGGGCCAATCCCTGCTTGAAATGTGCAAACTCTCACACTCCTTGGCATGACCGCACAGCCAAAATGCACTTTTTTTTTTTTTTTTAAAGGATTTAAAGAAAACACGACCAAAGGGACAGGAACGCAGAAGAATTTGGCAATGGGGAGCAGATGCTTCCTAGGGAGGAGACAGGACTTAGTTTGAAAAAGGTTTGAAGGAAACTTTATATATAGAAGTTGAATGAAGTTGCTGAAATTTGTTTTATGGGAGAATGTCTAACTTGCAGGGAGGACTGTACCCTAAACAGTCACACCTAGGAGAGCAGCTCTGTGGAGATTCACTTGGGGGAGGGAGGCAACTTAAATGGCATAAATATCAGGGGGTTGGTTTACCAACCAGCAGCACTGCCACCAGCCATCACAACCCAGGTTTGCCAGGTTTTGTCATCACTGCTCTTTAAGAACCCCTCTGGAACCCCAGGGGTGAAACACCTGGAATGGCTGAAGCCAGAGGGTGAGCTGGCATGTGGGGCTGGAGTGGGAGATAGAGAGAGAGGGGATCAAAATGCATTTAAGGCACAAACCTTTTTGTTTTATTTGCAAAAACTCAAGATGAACTCCAATATTGCTGGCAAAGAAGAGAAGAAACATGACCAGCAGTCATGAGGAGGGAGGTGGTACCATCCAGGCTTGTTCCTGGCTAGTGGGATAGAGATTTTTGTTGAAATTTGCCTGAGAACTGTAACAGTGCCAAGTACAAAATGGAAAAAAAAGGGAAGGACAGGCTGACTTGGGAGGGATAGAGTTTTCTACCTGAGACAAATAGCAGGTTTGAGGAAAAAATTCCAAGAATAGAATAGAAAGTTCTGCAAGAGAAAGAAGAGAAAGAGCATCACTATTCTCCTTTATTGCACTAAAAAAGGGTTTGCAACCATAGGCAAGTCTGAAATACTTTATTCCAAAAAGACTTCAGTTACATCTTGAGCTGAGCCTTTACATCCTTCCACTAAAAAAAAAGAAAAATAAGACATATGAGGTTGTCTGGGATTCAGCCCTTTTCATACTGGCGTTAATTTTATTTTTCAGGCTGAACAAGATCACTCCTCGTTCACATTTTAGGGCCTCCTTATAAAATTAGCCTGGGAAAGCAAGACAATTGGACTGAAAATTTGGACTTGCCTTGGCTTTGGGACACTGTAAAAAAACTTTTGTTTCCTTGGAAATACTCCCCATTTGACCAAACTAAACCTGCTCTATTTCCACTAAGTGTCACAAGACCGTACCTCCTTCCAGCGGGACCAGAAAATTTCCTTCCTATAAAGCTGGTTTTAAAGACCAGCTGCACTCCTGAGGCTCCAGCACAGCCTGCAGCCTCCAGCACACCCCATGCCAGAAACCAGCCTCTCTACAGACTCACAATGGCTGTAAAATATCTTGTGCAGCGTCAAGAAAAAAAAACTAGAAAATGCCAAGGAGCTTTGCCAAACACTTTCTGCTTCCTCACAACTATGCCAAATGCTTTGCAGCCTTTTGGGGGGGACCTCAGACTCCCACGGGTCACCCCAGATCTGTTCTTTGAAGAGAACAGCTGATTTTGAGCTAGCTGTTACACTCAGCTCCTGCAGACTGGCATCCTCAGGCTGGAGTGAGGGTTCCTGCTAGTGACTGCAAGGGAGAATGTGGTTCTCCACCAGCAGGTGATGAAGAGGATGGACAAGCATCCTGAAGGCTCAGGGTGGATGGTCCCAGCCACCCCACAGCCAAAGGGTTACCCCTTCCCATGTCCTGCCCTCATCCCTCACTCGTGCAGGTATCAGTGCAGGATCTGTCCTGATGAAGAGATGCAGAACAATCACTTCTGACTTGGGCCTGAATTTGTCAAAACCTGTCATTCCTGCTCTGTTTCCCCACTGTTTTGAACCTTTGTACCTACAACATTGAAGCCTCAGATTTGTCAAAACACGCAAAGGTGCTGCCAGAGGCTTTACAGTCCCTTTACAAAGCCATTTTAAGGAAAGAAACAACGTGTCAGGGCAATGCCAACCACTCACTGTACCAACAAGGAGAGATTTGACGTACCTTCCTCTGCTGCAGTGACTGTTATAATAAAAGACAGCAGAGCATTAGTGAAAGATTTATGCCTGTATTTCAACAATGGAAAACACGAGCTTTGCTGTGTTCTCATTCACACCGAGACAGGCAGCGAGGGCATGTCATGTAACACTACTTCCAGGAAAGATGTTACAATTGAAGAAATGCTGATTTGCTGGTGCAGTAAGACAATTCCTGGAAGCAGGACAGGATCTTATGTTATTACCATTGCAGAGGGAGAATCTGACTGTACAGTCTCTTCTCCTGAGCTGTTTAGGAAGGGAGGCTCTCCTGATCCTGGAGGGTCGGGAGAAAAGGTGAGCCAGGAAGGCTGGGAGAGCTGCCGTGGCCCCCTCTGCACAGCACCAGCCTCCCTGGCACTCTCAGAGCCCTCCATGCCAGCAGGCACAAGTGCCAACTAATTGAATTTGCTAATGATACATTCTCTCAAAACCCTTCGCACTGATCCCACCATTTTGCACTTGCAATTAAATTACAGGCACAAAAAAAAAAAAAAAAAAAAAAAAAAAAAAAAAAAAAAAAAAAAAAAAAGGAAAAAAAAAAAAGAAAAAAGGAAAAAAAATGCCATGTGGTGTCATTTGACATTTAGATGTCAAAGTAACTGATTGACAGGGGAAAAAAATCAACAGCAAAAGGCCTGTTCCTGCCAAAGCCAGTGGGGAGGTTGCCAGAGGCGTTGGGAAGAGCAGGATTGGGGCCCTTGGAGGCCAAAGGGATGAGGCAAAGCACAGAGTGAGCAGGCAAACCTTGTGCCAGGGTATCCTGGCCCTGAGAGATGCAAGGGGAAGGAATCAGCCACCTCCTGGAGCATCCTTCCCCATCCCCTGCCCTCCAGCACGGGGGTTTGGGACCCTCTGGAGGGGCAGACCCCAACACCTTCACAGGAGGGTGGCTCAGGGCAGAGCCTGGGAAGTTGGGGTTCTCCCACCTTGGCAGAGGTTTCGATCTCACAGTGGGTTTTTTTTGTTTTTTTTTTCTGTCCCTGTTCAGGATAAAGAAAGGCAGGTTGGTTAAAAAAAAAAAAAAAAAACCAACCAAAAAAACCTGCTAAACAATTTAAGGAAAACAGAACATATCACTTGAAAAGCATAATGTAGTCCATGTTGGGAACAGTATTTCTTTCACNGGTAAACATTTTTACTGGTTTTAACTTAAAAAAGAAAGGAAAGACCATTTCAAAGCAAAACAAATAATTTAAGAGTCAAGGCATGGACAAGTTCCATATTTTTAAAAAACTTTTTTCACCACAAACCTTTTCAAACTGAAGAAATTCATCAAAATGGGTCCCATCCTGCAAAAAGCCTCAGCAATGTTAAATACAACATTTTTGCAATGGGATTAAAGGTTTAGCACTGAAATACCTGGTGAAGGAGGGAGATCTGCCCTAGGGACAGTGAGGTGGGAAAAGAGCTGCATCCATACCCCTACAGCCTTCATCAGCACCTGGACATAGTCCAGGAGTGAAAAGGAACATTTGGGTTGGGAAAAGGAAAGGAGGGAGGAAGAAAAGGGGGAATTGCAGCTGCACCTTTCCTCATTCACAGCTCTCACATGGATGGTGGGTAAGTAAATGAGATTTTGGGTCACCTCTGCAGGCAGCCCCAGCTCCACCCACACGGTGCTCTGCTTCTGGAGGGGTGCAAGTTGCTGAAAGAGAAGAAGAAAATGTAAAATAAATCAGACAAAAATAGAAGCTCAGCCCCCTCAGGCTCACTTACACAGTGTCCATAGCAAACACAGCACATCAGTGATCCTCCCTGCCTGCCCCTCCCTGCCTGCAGCAGTGATGTCCCTCAGATCCCTTGGGATGTGGGGTTTGGGGGGCTCCAGCTCCTCCCCCCAGAGCAGCACTGGGCAGGCAGAGAGAGGGTGCTGACATTTGGGTGTTTTAATGGAATGGACAATGTATGTACATGGAGTTTAAAATAAAGCTTTGGGGCTTTTTTCCTGCTTTAGATGCAGGTGGGGCAATAAAACCCTGTTAGCATGAGTCAGAGAGCCAGACTTGGCAAAGCTTGGCTTGCCACTTTAAAAACAGAGCACTAATTAAATCAAGTAACAACAAGGGAAAAAAAAAAATCCCTTTTTTTCCAATAACTAATCCAGCCTGAAATGAATTAAAAATATTTTACCTGGATTCTATTCATGTACAGAATAAAGCAAAAAAACACTCCTGAAAAAAAAATTACTTGGCAAAAACCTAATGCAAATTGATCTAGCATGAAGGTGCAGACTCTTTTTTAAGCAGTTTAGATAGATTTAATCATGAAGCTGAAAGCCTCCTCCTTCTCTAAGGAGAGGCCAGATGAATAACCCTTGTCTGGGTGTTCTTTGTAGGGAAGAGAGGATGGGACTGTCAGAGTCTGTCCAAATATCCTATTAAAATCTGACACTAATAGGCAAAAATGTGTCCTTTATCTTCCAATGTATGTTTTACACTCCAATACTGATGTGAGAGGGTTCATTAAGGTGAGGCTATGGCAGAAATTTAGAATTTGGGCTGGTTCTGCACCCCCTGTGTAGAGGTCAGCCTTCACTGAGCTCTTCTGACTCAGAATTGTCCCTGAACTGAGACAGGGACAGGGAGATGCTGAACTGGTCCTTGCAGTACATCCTAGAGGCACAACCAAACTGGGAGATCTTAATAACCATTAGAATGAATTCTTTCACCAAGTGTTCCAGATTCACACAAACTTCAGGAAAATTAAATCCATTTTGAACCAGCATCAATGCAGAAAAACATTCATTCTTCCAGTACTTCACATTTCCTTGGCAATATCCTTATGGATTTTTTTTTT
>VZUA01068318.1:2579-49572 GCA_013401035.1 Horornis vulcanius
TGGAAAATGTATTTGCTGGTGGGTGGAAAGAGCCCCTTCCTTTCCCTCTGTGCATCCTCTACTGCTGCTGCCCCTCAGCCTCTGTGACTTTCAAAGTCATTTTTTGTTTGCTTCTCTCTGTAATCTTAAAAGGAGATAAAAGCCACACTAAAAAACCGACTCCGCAATAAAAAATAACCAACCCCCCTTTTAAATGCAAGCAAACAAACCCAACCACACACAAACAACAACAAAAAAACTCAAACAATTTTAAACTAAGTTTTGTCTTCTGTTTCCTTTCAATTGCTCTAGTGCTTATTTTCTTTCAAGGAGGAAAAAAAAACCCCAAAACATAATTTGTATTTGTTTGTAGATTAGAAGAAACTTACTTCTCTCAAAACAGAATATGGAATAGATGTTTAAATATAATTTTGCAAGGTAAATAGCTCCCCTCAGTCTTCCACTTTAAATACTTGAATTCCCTGTTTTACAGTTTCTGGATTGAAGCAGCAAAGAAAATTCCCCCACCAGCATCCTCTGAACTGGGAGCACAGATCTGTTATCTAACCCAGTCTGGCATGTTTATTAATACCTTTTGCTACAGTGTTACAGTTCATTAACACCAAGTTGGGAAGTTTTAAATCCAGACAACAAATACTTTCTAATTAGACTTAAGGGATAGCTTGTTGCAGCTGTAATCTTCTGTTTTACTGTAATGGTCTTAAAGTAAAAAAAAAAAACAAAAAACAAAAAAAACAAAACAAAAAAACCAAAAACAAACAAAAAAGGAAGCTCACATCTCTACAGAGTTTCTGTGTGGCAGAACTATTGGAAAATTGGTCATCTCCTGGCAGGCAATGTCTGTGTTATTTTTCCTTCTCCTCCCTACAAATCAATGATTGTAACTAGTCTTCTCCTTATGCCTGTGTAAGAGTTCAGATGTGAAATGCAGCACTGCTGTGTTTCTGTGTGGAAGTGTGGAATTGAGATGCATTGGCTGTAGTGCTGGGGAGCCCCGCTGCATTTTTCATATTCCCATTTAGTGAGACACAAAGATTAGCTGCAGCTCAGTCATCCTGCAGCATTTCTGGAAGTAACTGAAGATCCATCTAATTGTGAAGCCCAAGGCTAATAAAAAGCACATATGTGCAACTCACAAAAGAGAGCAGCTAAAGACTGGAAGGCTGTTGTAATCTTATCTCAGTGGGGGAAAAAATTAAGGATGTATTTGGCACAAATTATTCTCTTTGTCTCCCTAGCTGTGAGAATCAGTAATGACCATCTTCCTACAAAACTGGTGCTTTAAATTATCTCATTTTTGTTACTGAGTGGTCACTGCATTGCTGTAGTGGTCTTGGTAGCTGGTGCAGGTGAGATCTCAGCTGAGATTTCAGCTTCAGTTCTGAGATTTCAGGACCCTGAGTGCTTATACAGCGTCCTCTTCATGTTAGTGCTGGGATTCTAATGTCCATTTTTCCTAAGGTTAGGAAGTCTCACCTTGTGAATGACACCCTTTAAATCCTGGAGGCTCCTGCTTGACTGTGGTCATATAGGTGTTGGTAGAGCTACACTTGTTTGGTGACTACATTATATTTAGACTGGTTTGGTTGTAAGCTAAGGGAAGGGAGGGTAAAGAGTAAATTATCTATTGACACGTTTCCTTCAATGCACAGACCTGTCCCAGAAATGAGTTTCCAGGTAGTAGCAGCTCACTGGGTTGCCACACTTAATTCAAATGTGTCCTACACCCCAAGTGATGTGACTAAACACCAGCTTGAGAATTTAAATATTGAAACGATAGATTTTTACTACTGGAACAAAAATCGTGAATTATTTCCTCTCTAAAGGAAGCACTGAATCTCTGGATGGAAATGGTTGATGTGTATTTCTGGAAAAAAACAATTTGCTGAGCATTTCCCAGCAGCTGCATTTGTTCCTCTTTGAGCATCTGACCAGAAAGAAGATCTTGCAAGGGAATCTAATGCTCCTGACAGGGCACACAAATATTCACATACTTAGGAACCACGTTTAAATTTTAATAGGCAAGTGTAACTGTTGAGAAAGTAGATGTACTACTTTTAGTTCAGTTGAGCAGAGACTTCTCACATGTTTACAGTTAAGGAAATGGGAAGTCCCATGGGAGGTTGGGGGAAATACTTGGAAACATGCTGTGGCTCTCCACTAGATCAAGGCTAATGCTGTACTTATTTTTTAATTTTAATTCTACTAACATTTTGCTAGCCAAAGCCCCCTAAAATCTGCAAAAAAACTGTACAGGAATGCTTTTAGTTAATTTCTTATTCATAAGACTCTGGAGCAATTCCTAGATTTTCTGGTAAGTTGTTGAAATGACTCCCATTTCACTGCTGCTGATATAAACCTTGCTAGTGAGGCAAGAACACAAGGATTTGCTTTAGCCTGTTCTCCCCACGTGTGTGTTGTACCAGATCCCATCTCTCATCTGGGCTGAGTCAGGAGTTTCCCCATCCTCCTGCACAATGTCCATAGTGCTGCCTTCAGGAAGTGACAGCTTTCGATGTGGTTTGCCTTCTTAAAAAAAACCCAAAGAAGTCAATTTGCCATATATTGCAGTTATTCTCTGAAGAGGAATAAGCCAAACTGCAATATTATGTTGTATAAATGAGCCTGTGTAATCTTCTCATTCCCTTTAGCGAGCTTCACCCACTCCCTGGAGCAGAGGGGAGGCTTTCTGCTGGCCACCGCTCAAAGCACTCTTGGGCCTTTTCAGGGTGGAATTAAGACTTTAAGAAACGGTGCAGTTTGTTGGCAGGAAAACACAATGACGTTGTGTGTTTTCTGTGGGCACCTTCCCTCGTTCCTTTAGCAGGAATCCCAGTCCCAGAGCAGTGAACCCCAATGAACTCGAGCTTGCTCGGGTTCCATGGTTTGAGGCCTGCATGTGGTAACTGTGGAGACGGACGTGTCTGACAGCTACGTAGGAGCACAACAATAACCTCACAATCAGGCAGTCTTAAACTCCGAGCAGCACTGATATGCTGCTTTGTCTGGGCACTGCTCTGACTCAAAAGTAGATGGAGGGTGAGATGCTAGAGCTGGAATAAGTAGGAGTGGTTGTTTTTAATTTGCAGCAGGTGAAATAAAGCTTTGACCGCACAGGTTCTCAGGGGTTTTGTTTTGTTTTTCTTTGGGATTTTCTCTTGGTGTCAGTGGTGTGTGTTCTGGAGAAGTAGTAGGGACCATCACTAATTGAGGAGCTTTGGTTTTGACTGAGCTGTTTGTGGAGGGCATTGTGCTGCACGCGGGTGGTACAGCGTGTTCGGGGAAGCAGAGGGTGTTGGACTGAGGCAGGAGGTGCAGCTGTTGTCTGCAGCCGTGCTTGCTTTGCTGCTGAGCACAGGGCAGCTTCTCCCCTGAGGAGCCTGCAGTCTGTGTGGGTGAGCTGCTGTTCCTGCCCTTGCTTCCAGAAGGGAGAGTGTAGGCATGGACTTGAAGGAACTTGTCTGCCATCGCAGGCTGAACTTGGTGCTGTGATTCCCCTGCCCACCTACTCCGTGGAGACTTCCCTGCACAACTCAGACTTTTAAATATACTTTCTGCCAATTGCATTGTTTTTGCAGCAAAGTGTTTCGGCAAGGTCTTAGTGGATGAGGGTTTTTGTGCGTGTGATTCCTTCAGACTTGCACGTGCACGTGGAAGTGTGTCTGAGGTGGAACGTGACTCACAGTGAGGATTATTTCCCTCCCACCAGTGTTCGAGCAGGTTGGGCTTGATGGCTGAGGAAATGACAGTCTGACTTGTCTGTAAGGTCAGTGGGATCCAAGCACTTTCTGTTAAATCTCTGTTTCTAATATTTTCTGAAGTTCTTGAATTCAGTCCAACAGTCATTTCCTAGTTTGTCAGGAAATTGTTTTGCTGCTTTATTGAATGAACTGCAAAATAATTCCGAGGAGGGGAAAATGTCTTAAGGAGAGTCTTAGCAATGCTTTGGCTGCTGGTGCCTGGTAAAACTGTGTAGATCAAAGGTACCCATCCAGCTTTTTTATCCTTATTGCTTTCAGCAATGATATTAAATTGATTCTCAGGCAACTGGAAAATGCTGGGTGGAAGTTAATCAATAAATGCACAGCAACATCTCTTCATCCATACCAGCAGGACCCTGGTTGATGGAGGAGCTTCTTTAGGTCCATTGAACCCTGAGTGCAGCAGAAGAAAAAAGGCTGTGAAGTTTTTCCTACTCAAAGACTTAGAGGAAGGTTTATGAGCTGGGTTGAGGATATTTTCCTTAATCCTCCTGGGCTGCTGTTTTGATGTTGGGTCATGGCTGGGTTTGGTGTTGGCCCTTCACAGTGTACTTTTTTCTGGATGTGGCTCTGGCTTTCCACCTCTATAGCCAGTGAATGAAAAACAGTGCACAAGGAATTTCACATTTTACATCAGTGTCAATGACTTTTAATTTACAGTATTATGGAAACAGTATCTCTTAGTTTTCCTTTCATAGGTCATACTTAATATTTACTTTATTATCTGTTCTCTGATTGTGTCCCACCCTCTTGCTGCATAATTTGTTTTCCTGGAGGCTGGACCTGCCTCTAGTTGAAAATATTGCCAAGCAAAAACTAAATAGCTGGCTCAGATGAACTGCTAGAAAATGTTTCTACTAAGTCTGTGTAGGAGGATAGAAAGGGAGAGGCTCTATCATGGCTGCAGAATAATGTAGAAGTCATATGCTAAGTAACTTCCAGTAAGTAGTAAACTTTTTCACTAAGTTGCTAATAAGAAATATGAAAAAGTGACACAATAATAGTGCACTTTGATTATTGTCCTCCTTCTCTGCACTGGGCCAGGCTTCTGCCCTGCCTGCCAAAGCCCAAGCTTCATATAATAGATGCTTTCTTAAAATAAAGCTGTATTGAAAACCAGTGAGAGGCTTTAGTGATACTAAACCCCCACCCAGTTATGAAATGCTCAAAGAGGTTTTTGTTTTTGTGGGTTTTTTTCCTGTTGTGGTAAAACAGATAATGTGATTGGGGAAATTAGGGAAGGGGGTTGGAACGTGAATGTATGTTTTAGAAGCTCACTGACTTTAAATGTTTTATTGCTGAGGTTAAAGTGTTTCTTAAGTGCTGCTGAGGAGCAGGGTCCAGATCTGTCCCCTCCTGGGTTGTGTACGGTCTAGAAAAATACCTGAGGCTGTTATCAGCAACCTTCTAAGGCTGAGGACAGCCCAGATATCCTGGACCAAAGCCCTTTCAAAGGGTTAAGTAGTCTCCAAAGAAATATCCCCTTTGAGATGGCAATGTTTGATCCCAGACACAACTAGCTGTGTAAAAAAAACCTGAGTGTAATTTACTGGATTCCTGCTGCAGGGAGGCTTTTGTTTTTGATGAGCAATTTGATGGGCCCCTTGGGGAGGGTGTGAAATTCCCTCCTGATACCAGTTTTGGGGCATGTGGGAATGAACTTTCCATGGAGGCTAATGGCCCACGCAGTGCAGCAAAGCCACATTGCTTCTCTGAGCCAGAGGGATACAGTCCAAAAGAGAAGGCTGTAGGTGATCAGATACTATATTGTAAAAATTTTTGCCACAAACGTAGCTTATCTTGGGTTTGTTAGTGCTTAGCATCCCCCTCCTCTCCCCATTTCCCACTTTCCCCTCCTGTTTCACAGCTGGCGTCAGGCCAGGTGGGAGCTGTTGCTGCCTCACCTTGGAGGGTCAGCAAAGCTGGACTCCATGTGCTGCCATCAGAGACTTCTGGAAGGAACACCTGTGTGACAATAAGTCTGTTCCTGCTGTTCAATGTTCCTCAACAATGCATGGAAAATACCCCGGGAGAAAGTGTGACTCAGCAGGAGAGCCCTGCTGCGTGTCCACACCAGGCAGGCCTGCTCACATTAAATATTCTTGTTCCCAAAGTGCTGCAAGCAGCCCAAAAAATGTGTGGTAGCTTTGCCTGTTGACATTGCTCTAGGTAAGAGTTCTCTGCAGGCTTATCTCTGTCCCCTCTAAGCAGGGACGTGTCAGACCTTAATTCCCTTTGGGCTGTGTCATTGAACCTCAGCATCTCATTTTATCCCTTTACACAGAGACTTAAGGAAGATACAGCCATCTGAGGGCTGCAGGAGCCAGGGCTGGACTGGAGTGGTGCTCCACGAGGATCTTCCTGAGCCTCTGATGCGGATTTCTGGCATTTCTTTTCAGTCTAATGGGTTCCTGCTCTGTCTGCTCACAGGCTTCCCTCTGAGCTGAGCCCTGGTGCTCATGCTCCATGAATAAAGAGCTGCTCTGTTGCTCCTGGGATCCTTAACACGATGCTAGGAGCCGTCTGATTTGTCTTTTGCTCTTCAAATAATTACTCAGACTTTAAGAAGTCTGAGAGCAAATTTCATGGTGAAGGAACCTCATATGCTACACAGAGCCCAGGCTGTTCTGCAGGAAGAGTTCATGCTTTGGCTTCTGCAGGATGTTTCAAAGCAGAGGAAAGAGCTGTGTGTGTATTTATGTGTATATAGCTGTGTGTCTGATGGGATGTGGACGCCCCAGGTGCCTCAGACTGCTGCAGAATTCACCACAGTCTGGTGCTAGAAGAGTTGCAGGTTGAGCTACAGGCTGAGCTGGCATGCAGTGTCTCAGATAAATGGGTCTGTGAACCCTGATTAGAAGAACCCTTTTATTTTCTCATGTTTTTTAACTTCAAAATTGGTTGAGCTGGATCTCTGAGAGCTCTGGATTTCAGAGCTGACTTAGACAACTTGTTAATTGTACATGATTTTATATTCCACTTGCTGCAAGGGGAAGAAAGCACCTCTTACAAGGGTTAACTGATAGGGTTAATGGCTCTATCTGCTCACTTGACCTGGTGTTCTGACACCAGGTGTTCTGACCAGCTGCTAGTCATTATGTAAATGAGCCTCTCACCTGAAAAGAATCATCACATTAAGTCTCCCAGCAAATAAATAGATCCCACCTCACTCTGGCCAGAGTAAGTGCTGTTAGCTGAGGAGGGAGCTGTGCTGTTTCGATGTTGTGCCTTTTCATCAGCTCAGGCATTGCAAATTTTAATTCAACTTCCAAGGAACGTTGGGGGAATTTCTACATCTTTTGCTACTGATACAAAGTCCAGAAGAATTTCATTGAGAGGACGTGCTTGGCTGTCCTCTGCCAACATTACGTCCTGCTGTTGCTGCCTGTGGTCTAGAAACTTCTATAGAAGGTAAGTTGGATTATAACTGGAAGGAGCTGGGCTTTTCTAGACATATTTGGTAAATACGAAATTACTTCTTTTTCCTTTTCCTGTTTGGTGGCTTGGAAACGTAGCTTGTGCATATTTGATGAAATTAAGTATATTTATTTTGAATAAGCATATGGGACTTTTTCCTTTGCTTGAACTCTCTAGTGGGAAAGATAGGTGTATATTCTACTGTCATTTCTTCCTGGTGGTGAAATCTCAGTCTGAGAAGCTAGATTAGTGCAGATAAAAATAATAATTGAAAACACCCTAAAGAACCTCCTGCCATTAGAATTGCAGTGGAATATGTGGCACAGTGTGAATTGCAGCTTACTTAAAAAAAGGACATTGCTGTGGGAGAGGCTTTAAAATGAAATCTGGTTGTAGGTGAGAGATTTCCCTTTTGGGTTTCCTTTGAGTGGTAGAGCAGCTGGTAAGAGCAACTTTCTTTCTCCTGAGTGGCCCTTGCTGTCCATGTGCTGTGTCCCTGCTGCTGGACTGTTGTTCTCTTGGTAGTAAACTGCTCAGTCACAGAAATTCTCACTCAGGTGATGAGCTATCATGACTGTTGGGTTATTTAAGCATTATCAGAAGGCTGAGAGAGAAAAGAACCATCAACACCTCTTGAAGCAGTGGCCAAAACCCAAGACTGGTGGAGAAAGATGCACACACAAATGTCATGGTTAAACACTTAATAGGATTTGGAGGATTCTTCTTCAGGTTGATTCTCTTAGTATTTCTGTGGTCTCTACAGAACTGTGCCTTTCTTTAGTGATGTTAAAACCAATTAGGGCAGAAGTTCTGACTTAGATTTTGAATTTTCAAGTTTAAACTAAGTTACAGATAGCTTTCAAGGTCAGTATGTAGTTGCATGCTATGAAATTTAATTGATATTTTTCTTCCCTAAAGCACTGACATATTAGCAGGCAGCTCATCACTTGCATAGTATTCCCCTGGACATCATTAAATTTAACCTGGGATGCTTTATCTCTGAAGGACTTGTATTCAAATTTTAAACGCTTTCTTTTTCCAGAATAAGTGATAAATCCTACTTAATATTTCCAAAGGAAGTATGCACGATGAGAAACAGGAGGAAGGAGGATTTAAGAGTGGGAGTGCACACATGTAATACTGAGCAGAAATCTTTTAGATGGAAAAAAAAACGGAGGAGCTGAAGTTAAGGGTCTTTAGAGGAAAACAAAGCAGAGTTTAAGTGCATGAATATTGCCAGGATAGAAGTAACTTTTTCTTAAAATATTTAATGCAAAACAGTGTTTTCATTATTGTGCTTTATAGATGCTGAAAATATTTGGAGATCATTCCTAAAGCATTAACAAATGTATAGAGAACAGGCACATTTTGTCTCAAAAGAGTACATTTTGGGGGATCATTTAAATCACATAAAGGTAATATGCAAAAGCCCTTGCCCTCTTCAGAGGTTTGGACTCTTTTCAAGTTTTCACTGGGTACCTAAGCGAGACATTCCAGATTATTAATCACCTCATACTTAAGTCCAGGTTTTTCATAGCTAATGGGGTTTTTCCAGAGTGGCCAGTACCTGAACAGTGTGTTTGGTATAATAATGTGCAATAACAGAAAAATGATGTGCGAGCCAAATGTTATGTGATTCCAGTGCTGGACTCTGTCCTATTTATTCCTGGCAAGAGATCATGTGCCATAAGGGAGTGGTGATGCTTCCAGAAATCCGTGGCACGTGATGTGTTTTTCTTCACTGAGGCACAAGGCGATGTGCCATGAAATGTCAGCTCCCTCTCTGTTTCATAAGCGAGTTTGTTCATTCAAGGGAGACGGCAGCATTTGTAATTAGGCAGGTGAAATTGCTAGGAGAAGCATCCCGTGTCCCTTTCCAAATGCAGGTCAAGGTGGTGTGTGTGTAATCAACTCTATAAAGCAATTTGTGTTTATATTATAAGTTAGAATGAACAAAACTCTGGAGAAGTTGGAGAGCGGAGGGGGTTTTATTTTAGTACATAATCAAGTGAAAAGAACAATATCTCTTTTATGTTGATAGCCAGGATTAAATTATTCTTGGTCTCATTATTAAATGAAGCATATGATTAAATATTGAAATGAAGACTATTATTTTTCATATCTGCATTGGAATGAGAAAAAAAGGGGGAGAAAACTCCCCTATGGATGAGTCAGTTCCTGTATCCAAAGCAGTGGGAGAGAAGGGAGCTGTTTCCTCACAGATGAGTCCTGGGGAGGAGGAGGTGTTTACGTGTGATTGGGGGCAGCAGGCATTACTTACCCCTCATCACAGCTGTGCAGGTGGAATGAGGCACCACCTCTTGTAGGTGCATCATCAGTGCTTGGCATAATGCTGTAGGATCTGGTGCTTTTCTCAGAGGGATCCTCTCTCTGCCGGCACCGAGAGATAATGATCTCCCAGAAGACCTAATTTCCTGCTGCTGACTTACATATGTGTATATCTCTTAAAGCACATGCTGGCTCAAAATGTACATTTAAGTGGATAAATAAATACTGGAGTATTTAGTTGCTGTGGGAGATCCCAGTGAGGTTAGTGCTGGGTCCTGTTTTACTCCACTGCCCTAAGAGCTGTGTCCCAAGAGTCTGCACAGCAAAGGTGATGGACAAAAAGGAATGAAAGATGATTAACCCCAAACTGCAGGAGTTGTGCTTCAGGTCCTCAGTGTGTAGTTTTCTAAATCCATTTGAAGGGCTTCCCAGAGGTTTGAACTCTGTCTCTTGTTTATGGCCTGGTTACACATGTGTGCACTTAAACCCAACAAAACTCCACTACCAGCAACTCTTGCAGCCCATTTCTGCTTTCAGGTGGGGGTGAATCTGCTTCTTTGCCTGCAGTTTATGGGGAAGAAGCTAAATTGGTAGAAGTATGCTTGAGAGACGTGGTATTTCTAGTGAAGTAAGAATATCACAAGGGATAGAAACTGGAAAGGAAGTGAAATTGCCAGGCGTGATTCTCAGTGTGTTTAGGTATATTGTATATGAATCAGTCTGATGGGGGAACTTGGGAACTTGGCTGAGAGATGCAAAAAAATTTTCTTATGGATGCAGAAAATTATGTTTTGCTCATTTGTGTGCTACCAAACCTCTCTACAAGAAAAGAAATTTTAGTTATGAGTGCTTTGGATGACAACTGCATTGTGCTGTCAGCACATCCGAATGGCAGTGGTCTGTCCTGCTGGGTTTACTTTGGTTTCTGCATTCACTCCTGTGCTAAGGTGGTTAAAGCAGAATGACCCTTTTTCCCCAAATGAAACTAGAACCTTTTAATTGATTTCCCTGCCATGCCCACAGCTGAGGAGTTTCCCTCGTGCAATTACTGGCCTTTTTCACATGATGAAAAAATAAGAATTTGAAATGTCAGAGGAGAGCTGCAGATGAGAAATTGATTTCAAATTCAGGTGGTGTTATGTTATGTGTGACAGTCTGCCGTGTGAGCTGAGTGAAGGGAAAGACTTCACGTTGCAACGTGCCATTCCCAAGCTCTGAAGGCACATCCCTGTTTCCCTTGTGTTGCTCCTGATTCCCACAGCTGGGGTTAGAGGGGAGAGCAGGTGAGGAATGTGGCCTTTTTTCCCAAGGCTAGACATGTCAAGCTCTCCTGACTCCAACCACAGTAAAGTGCATGAAAGTTTGCTGCTTCTGAATACCATCCTCAGTGTTCTATTTCTGCCAGATCTCAGAGATGTGATTTTGGCTGCTGCAGCTCCCTGATGGCCCCATGGCTCAGAGCTTTGACTTCACTCAGCCCATCACTGTCCCCTCCCATGCCTTGCTCCACTGTGTTTTTGCAATCTTCATATCTGTGCTGTTCCCTCAAATGGGGAGAGGGAACTTCCCAAATCATCATGGGGATGACTTTGGTGATGAGTAAAGCTGTGTTAATTGCAAGTAACACACGAGAGTGAGTAGCACAGCAGTATGTGTGCTTTCTAAGGCTTTTTTCTGCTGCTCTGGTATAATAGCTGCCCTTGCACAGTTTGTTGTTTTAGTAAACTTTCTAGTACAGCTATTAAAAGCATTTAGTTTATTGTTGCATTGACGGTACTGTCAATAGCCTAACTTGGTAGGAATGAGTGGAAGTTGATGCAGTAGTACAGGTAGGCCTTACTCAGGCTCCATTTTGTTATTTTTATCAGTGACAGATGTGCTTTGTTGGCATGCTGTCCCCCACAGCTGAATTGCATCAAAGCCCTCATAGTCTTGGAACTATATCATTAAAAAAACCAAACTGTTTGGACTATGGAGCTGAATTTTAGATTGAGTCTATGGGGTTGTTTGTGTAATTACTTTTAAGTGTGTCCCCAAACTTGCTGAGCAGTGTTTCTAAATCAGACTTCAGTGCAGTTTTCAGTGTCAATAAACCTCACCAGTGACTTGGCAGTCGGCTTTTGAACTGTCAGTGGGCAAAGTCCAGCTGCAGCCGGGCTTGCGTCACGAGCAATACCCGAACGTCCCACGGGACCAGTGTGTCGAGTTGCAGTTTAATGTGTGTTTTCCTCTGCCTGGGATCTTGGAGTTTGCCTGGGATCTTGGAGTTCTTGTAGCCATGTGAGGGCTATCGGCTGCTGTGTTGATTCACATCTTTAAATAACAGAACCTGCCATGGGCTGATCGCATCGATTCCAAACTGGCAACTAATGAAGCAGATCAAATACACCAGGGAGGCTCTGCTCTTCCAGAAATTAAAGTTTTCGTTATAGAAATGTGGAAATGGAAGACTATTAATTTTGTTCTCTTGACAGTTGTTATTAAATCCTACTTATTTCATGTGGTCTCAATTATTTTCAATTTTGACATTTCAGTGCACAGGAGATCCGTACCAAAAAAAAGACCAATCACTCTAGAAGTTACTGACAGATCTGGAAGTGTTTTAAGGAGGAAGCCTTGGGGTTGTTTCTACTGCATCTGGAGCTAAAATATCCACAATGAAACTCCCAGTGCCAGTGCTGGAACCTGCCCCTTTGCAGCCTGCCTGTCTGGGCAGGCGGCATTGTATTCTTTAGATCAGAGCTTTCCTTTCTGAGGTGTTCAGAGCTGTAAGTAGAAGCACAATGGGTTTATGTTCTAGCACCATTTCTAGGTGGAAAATGGTGTGAAAATGAGACCTTTTATCCAAGTCTCTACCAGGAATTTCCTAAGCTCACGTAAGCCCGAGCTGGGAAAACATAAAGGTAAAGGTCTGTAAAATAAGATCCTTTTGCTCCTATTAATGCTTAGAGGAGGCTTCCCAAGTTGCTTTCAGTGAAAAGCATTATGGATTTTATTTTAAAGCTATGTCACATTTACTTCATTGCTCAATACAAAATATCCCAGTGTTAAATCAAACTAAACTCATTTCTTTCCCTTCCTGTTTCTGCATTGCTGGTTTGATCCCTAGATATAGAAGATCAGCAGAAATCCCCTACCATTTAAAAGGATTAGAACTGGCTGGTGAGATTTTGGCTGTAGAATTAACTGGTGGGAGCAGTTTTAAAGTAATACTGCACAGGTCAGACGTGGGGATGCATTGTGTGTTTCTGTATCGAGCAGAAAACAGGGTGTGCAGTCCTTAATCACAATTCTGTGGTCTTGCCTGCTCAAAATGTGCTTTTAATACTTTCTGTTGGGCTTCGCGTTTCAAGCTTTCATTTTCACTTGACACTTGTATTTCAGTTACTTCTCTTGCCTTGTACCTCTTTGTTTCCCTTTTGTGGTCTGGGCAGTCCCTTTCTTCCCAAGTGAAATTCCCCTTCTGCCTCACTGGTTGTCCCTCTGGTGTGGGACCTGCTCTGCTGGTGATCGTGATTAATGACCATGCCAAGCCTTCTTGTCTAAACTCTTACTTTTTCTGGCACAAATGGGAGGGCTGAGGGGTCCACCAGGGCTCACAACAACAGCTTTTCACTTTACTGCATTGCCTGCCACCACGTACTCAAAAATTGCCTTTTATTTCTTGGAGCAGTAACAGGGTGCTTGTCTCAAACAGTGCGGTAGTGCAGCAGGGAAGGGTTTGAGCTGTTTGGGATGCTCGTGGCTCTGGTTAGCCAGGAAAGAAGAGGTGCTCAGGAGGGAGAGAAGGATCCCCCCATTGCCTTTTTGTTCTTGAAGTCTGTTTTCTGTGTGGCTTCCCCCTTTCCCAGTCAGTGGAAGGTGACCTTCAGAATCTTGTGCTGCTGGATCCTGCTGCTGAATCTGATTCCTCAATCTCCACCAGTAGGTTTGGAAAGTCAGTGAGGCTTGGCTGCACCTCAGTGTTCCTTACTCTGTGAATTATATTTGTTAGAAATGGAAATGAGCCTTCTGAGGAAATAAATTTATTCCCCAAAAGTTTATTTTCTTACTCTCAGCTGACGTTTCTGGTGACTTTTTTGGTACTATCAGTACCTGATTGAACAGTTCTGGCGTGTTAATCCAAGCTATTTTCAACATTGGTATTAAGCCAGGTTTTTTAAGGAGAACGTCAGTCAAACTGACTTTGGGTAATCTTTGTCCTATTCTGATTGACTTTAATCTTTGCTCTGGAGAGCCTGTGACCACTGCAGCAGGTGACCTGTGTGTGTCTGCCCTGTGGTGATGTTATCTGGACCTGTGTTGGCCTTCCATGCCAGTAATTAACACCTGCACAACATCCTTCATTTTGAAGGGCTACAGGAGATATTTTCTGTGACACAGAAACTGTTGGGAGCTGTCTGAGGGAAGTGAGAGAAAACTGAAGTAGAGTGAATTTACTGAATTAAGAATCTCTGTACAAGGGGCTGGCAACAACCTTTTTCTGCAAAGGTGAGGGGCACCTGTCTTGTGCTTGCAGTTTTCATGTGAGCACCTGGGGAAGAATTTAGATTGGGAACAGAGCCAAATTTCCACCTTTGAGAAAGTATCTTGCAAAACTGGCTCGAGTTACTGTACTCTGGGGTTGGCTTCTTGCAGCTGTTGGGGAAGGGTTGGTTTGGTTTTTAATTGCTTGTCCTCTGAAATAAGGCTCCAGACCTTCTCTAGGTTGGGTTAAAAAAGACCTATCCTCAAAAGTGAGTAATTTCCTGGCTATACTTCACTTACTGCATGAGCCAGAAAAAGCTCTTCAGTCTCAGAAATCCAACAAGCCATCTGAAGAGTGAGGTTTCTGGTGATTTGAGTCTCTGTCTCCTGACGTGTGTATTGAGCCAAATCTAGAACGCAGCTTTTCCAGTATAACAGCAGATTGATGTGCAATGGTTTTGTCAGAGATGCTGTCGTAGTAAAGGATTGGGGAAAGTACCTGCACTTCATATGCAATATTAATTATTGCTTCTGAAATAAGATACTGGTTTTGATTAGTGTGTCCAGTTTAATAATTAACTTCAGGGAGAAAATTCTTCTAATAAAACACTAGTTTACAGTTCAAGAGTTACCCTGACTAATCAGCAAATACTTTTGTATCCAAAAATATGAATAGCTACTTGACTGAAATGTTTTTTTTCATTTTTAGAAATGCAGTGTATTGGCTAAGGCTTGGAGCTTGGGAGCTCTGACTGCAGTCAGTATGATCAGTTAGATTTTAGAGATAGGACATTGAGGCAACAAGTAAACAATTTGTCTGAGGTTAAATGAGAAATACATGATGGCTACTGATGTCTCCTTATTCTTTGCTGTCCGCGTCTGCTTAGAACTTGTCAGAAGTTATTTTTTGTTACCCAGCCTTTTTATAGCACCTAGCACTCTGATTTTGATTTAAGCCTTTAGCCTTTGATTTGAGAGCACAGTGGCTCCTGTAACATGGTGATGCTGAGCCCTGCGAGTCTCTCGGCATGTAACGATCAACATTTGAACAAAAGTAGCAAAAGGATTGCAAATACTCTTAATTCCTTTTCTCATGCTGTCTGATGCTGTCTGCTGTCGTGCTAATAAATTCACAAAGCTTATGTGATTAAAAACTTGAGAACCTGGTGCTCTTTATGAGCTCTAATTAAAAGCAGTAGAGAACTTGAAGCTTTCTTTGAAGGGTTGGAGGTGGCTTTGAGAGCTGGTTGCTGGCAGCAGGGGCTGTGGCAGTGTGGTGGGGTTTGCTGCAGGGCAGGATGTGGTTCTGTGCTGGTTGTACCTCTGCAGCTCCAACCAGCGCGCCCGGGGCTCTGACACAGGGAGTGTCTCACTGACTCACAGGCATCTTGCTGTGACCTGGGTATTTTTGCTCAGTGCTGTAGTGGGTCACTGACTGATGTGGCTGAGTTACTAAAGAGAACAAAAGAAGTGCTAGTAAAAATAAAGTGCCTTTTGCCAGTGTCTAGTCTGTGAAAATGGTACGTTTGCATGGTGAGAGTCTGTATTTAGTGGTTCCAGATTTAAAAACAGTTTTCCCTTTACCTCCAGATCCAAGGATGGCACTTCATCTTCCCTCTCTAAATTGATGTGCTGCAGAAGTTGTACTCCTGTTCTCTGAGCTGCCAGCTCAGGGCTGTTGGTGCCACAGGGTCACTAATGGAATGTTTCAGTGAAATAGGACCAGTGTCTAATTGGGATCGAGCAGTAGCTGAAACCTTTGTGTCTAGACTGCCTGGTCTCTGTGCAGAAGCTGGGTGGGTGCTGCTGCAGCCATGGGTGAGGTGATGGTGGAGGCTGGAGGCCATTGTTGCGTTCAGCCTTGGCCATCATCACCCAATGAAAGCCATCACTACCTTCCTTATGGAAGGAAATTGAAGTAAAGCGGTGTCAGGCTGTCCCCTATCCTCCAAATTTCACTGCTTGGCTTTAGCCACAGTCCTGCTATCACTCTTAGTTTGGTCTGCTCTTGATTTACTCTAAGAAATAAATGTAATTTTGGCTTTGTGTTGGTGCACTCTATAAACTCTGGCTTCTTGGCTGCTAACCTGAGCTGAGTAATGCTGGATGAATGAATCATCCCTGCCCAGCAGCAGCTGGGGAAAGGCTTCCCTCAAGGCTGGATCCTGCAGTTTGTTTAGCAGCACAAAGGGCAGTGGCTGTGGCATGCCAGTGGTTCAGGGTACAGCAGGAGGGCTCTGTTAGGGTGCAGCATGATGCAAATAAAGGAACACCAGCTGGGAGTGCTGGTGCTCAGCCCTGCCCTGCATCCCAGGGAACCAGGAGACAAGTACCCTACTCTGCTGAAAGCTTGATCTTATTAAAGAGTCATCATTAGCAGAGGATATGTGAGCATAATTTACTGGGTATCAGAATGTCTCTTTAACCATTGCACTGAATTAAAAAAGAAAAACTGCTATGCATGGTTTTATTGTTTCTTTATGAAATACAGCTGTTCAATTTGTGTTTTCCCTCGTTATATTCACTGTCCCTCAGCCATTCATCATGACAGCTCTCTGGAGCTGTGATTGCTCCCTGGTCTCAATTATTAAAAACCCATCAGAAGAGTCCAGTTGGAATTTTCCAAGCATGCATGGCATCTTGGCGTCACAGTTCTCATTAATTCTTGTGACATTAAGGGTTGAGATCCCACAGGTAGTCTTTTGGAAATACTTAGTTTCCATGAATAAGAAAATTATGAGGGAATTTTTGCCTACANCGTGGTAAAAGCTTCCCTCCAGCAGTAAATGGGAGCTGGTGGTATGGTAGGGAGCCCGTAGCTGGCACACAGAACACTTGAATTAAAGCAGCATCTCTGCAGGTACATATTTAAAACTAAAATATTACAGCAAGTTAAAACAACTTTGGCAGCATGTGCAAATTACTTGGCAAAAGTGTTAATTTCCTTGTTAAACGTCGTAGCAGAAAGGGCCTTTGATCCCAGCAGCCTGTTGGGAGTCCTTCCTAATTGTTATCAAACTATCCTGTAGCTTTAAACAGATAAGACCTAATTAGCTAAAGTGGTGCTGCATTTTTTCAAAATAAAGAGTGCCCTCTCGGTGTTAGGCACCTGTGTTTCTGTGCTTTCAGCTTGAATTACAAATTTGGTGCAGTGCCCAAGGTAGGACTTCAAGCGAGAGCTTGACTGTGGCACTCAGTGGCTTCCAGCAGCAGAGGAGAGGACACTGTGGCTTGTAGAGACCCAAGAACAAGGTACAAATAACTCCCTTCAGGTAGGAGGCAGAATGTTAAACATTTTTAATGACAGCAATATGAAGGGCTGGTATAAAAGTGGGGGGTTTTTGTATCCTTTGTGCTGTGAAAAGGAGCAGGGGAAAATGCATCAATGGAGCGAGGTCTGACTTCCTTGTCTCGATGTAAAGAGTCTTCTCCACATCAAAAGAACACTTTAATGATGAATCTGAAATTCTCTCTGCTATTTTTAAACTCAGGCTATTAGTGAGGGCACGACAGAGGAGAAGGAAGGAGAGATGTTGGAAATGCAATATTCTCCTGTCTTCTCCACCGATCTGCTTCCAAGGGGAAAACTGAAGCATTAAGGATTTGGTTCAACACCTGTTAGGTTACTCAAGGAAAAACAAAGACTTTGCCAGATGTTTAAGAAGAAACATATGGCAGGCAGGGAGGGAGAAGCTGTGCCAATTTGTCTGTTTAATCAATCAAACATGTAACAATCAATGCTATTGTCCATACCCTTAATAAATAATTGTTCCCATGAAATGCTGTTTAATGCAGAGTAGAACTCCACTAATGGCCCATGGCAGTGGGCAGAATGAAGGATGCAGTAGTTTTTCCTTCCTTCCCTTGCTGATGGTGCAGAGATTTTGAATTTTTCTTGTTCCATGTGCTTAAGACCCAAACCAAACAAGAAAACCCAATAAATTCTGAGAACAGAGCAAACCACCTGCACAGTTTTCAGAGGTCACTTGAATTTTAGTTCCAGTGAGTATCAGGGAAAGTTGTTTTGCAAGGTATTTTGTGGATGTTGGTTCCTGGAGGTTCTGAAGCTTGGGCTCCTTCTTGATATAAAGTAGAAATTAAAAGTATCACCTTTGCTTTCACCACAGGCCGCCACCGATCACGGTCTATCTAGAAAAATACTGTTGCTGTAAATCCAGAGAAGCCCCTTTAGTGGTGTGAAAGGCAATGGTTTTCAGTGGTTTCCTGCAGAAACACTACACACCAGGTCCCTTCAAAGATGCTTTTAGACCCACAAGGATTGAGCCCGGAGTGTTTTACTGCCCCCTCACCCTGGCTGCATCCTCCCGTCTTTGGCCGTGGGTCAGAAGGCACTGAGCAAGCTGAGGATGCTTTCTTAGTCATACAAATGTGGAGCATGTTAGGATAAGCAACTTGTCATTAGAGGCAGGGCACAGTTCAGCTGCTGACATTATCTCGCAGTGGTTCGCCTTCTGTCGCATCGTAATGATTAATCACAGCCCTGTGCCATGTGTTACCAGGCAGCCTGCATTTGCTTAGCAGTCAGGAACTACTCCACGTTCTCTGCTGCCTTAATCCCCTGTGACTGTTTCCTAATGCTAACAGCACTGAACAATGGGATATCATGACAGCTGGTGATTGATTCTTTTTTTCTTTTTGCCTCTTTTGCAAGGAATTGGGAATTTCCTGGTTTAAGATGCTTACTTAGCTACCTTTTACTGTCAGTGATTAAGAACTGCACTGGTTGCTGTCATTGTCAAGTAGCTTCTAACTTCTTCTCTAATTCACTATTTGGCCAAGCAGAAAATAAGTGTATTTCTTTTCTGTAAGTTCAGTGTGTACTTGTGAATTGTTTGGTAGCCAAGTGCTACCAAAAGAGGGGAGCATTTGGAGCTCAGGCTGCTCAGGTTTGCTTCTGCTGCCCCATACAGCTCTCCCCTCCTCAGGCACTGGAGAGGTTGCAGGAGCTTGAAGGACCTTGTATCTTTAAAAAAGTCTCAGTTGACGTCCTTGGATTCCAGCTCTGCAGTCTTGTCTTCATTACAGTGCAGATGGAACTAGTTTTATTCTGCTTAGGAAACAAAAAGCTCCAGTTGTCACAGAGCACACACAGTTTGTTAAAGGAAAGTCAGGGGTTGCCTTGGTCTGCACCACAAGAGTTGGATAGAAGAGCTCTTCTTCATAGGACGTGGGAACAGCAATATGATTTTAAAAGGCACTAAAGTCAATTAAAGACAATGTTTTTCTTAATTCATACCTTTTTCGCTGATGTCAGAAACTTGTCTAGGCCCGGCTCAGTGTATACTTCAGCTGTCAGGCTCTTTGTGAGTGTGGTGATTATTGTTAAGTGAAGCATATGCTAATCCGGGTCGAAATATGCTTTTTCTCTATTGCGTGACACTGTGTTAATTAAAACATCCCTTTGCTGTAGGAGCTGATGGTGGGGATTGCCGGGGTGTTTCCTTAGCAGAGCTCAGCTCAGGTTGGGCACTGCTGCCAGCCAAGGGCTCCGAGGGTTGTGGATCCTGGCCCTCCTTCTGCTGGGCACCTCGTGCCTTTGACCAGAACTGAATTATTAGTGGAGAAATTGGCTAAAACTGGCAGCTTTGGAGAAAAGCTGAAATTTGTGGGGAAGTGCTCCAGTGTGAGTGATTTATGGCCATTTCTTCCCCACTCTCTGCTCTGCTGTGGCTTGGTTTTCTGGGAATGAAAGATGCCAGAAGGTGGAAGGAGAAAGGGCTGTGTGGCCTATCCTTTTTCCCCAACCTCATATAATCTCCTTAATTTTCTTTGCATAAACCGATTCTCATTTCCTGGCATTTCCAGGCACCTTTCTTCAAAAACTGTGGGAGGCATTATGTCTGCTGAATTTCCTTTTGAAATAATCAAACTGTGCTTTGCATTAGGGGCTAAATTATGCCCCTGTAGAATTTTTAATTGTTCTTTTTTTCCCCCCCTGACTTTCTGGGTATCTAAAGGAGGCTTTCCTGCTTTAATCCAGATCACTGGGATTTGGTTATATATCAGATGCAAATCTCTTTGCATCCATAATCCTTCTTTATAAACTGTTGTTGACTTTTCTGTCAATTTTTTTTTTATTATTTTATGCCCTATCTCAATGGGTACATATGTTCTGAGGTTTGAATTTTTGAGGAGTGCATCCCAAATGAGTTATGAGACAGGTCTGTACTAATATGGTTTGACAGCCTGCTGTGAGGTTTGGAGTATTGTGCTAAAATAAAGTATTTACCCTGATTAAGCTCTTGCATTTTCTGAGCTGAAGGGATGAAAAATTTGTCACTGTTCTAAAGATTTTTGTGCTTGGCTTCCCTGGCAGAGCAGTCCCCTGAGTTTACCAGGCTAAACTCCGGAACCAGGGGGAGGAAAAAAAAGTTGAGGCCGTGTTTTATTCAGCATTGTTGGAATCCAAGGGTGTCACACCTTGGTGTTTTCAAGTATGGTGTGCTTCAACTCTGTGAGGCTCCTAATGAAGAAAAGAGAAATTCTGTAGTTGGAATTATTCTGAAGGCAGCTGGATTTAGAATAAGTGTATTAAGCAATAAGTGAAACAGCAGAAAACAGCACTTCCGTGGTTAAAAGGAGAAGGGCAAAGATGAAAATGTTTTAGACCCTGATTAATTGGTGATCTCATGTATTACTGCCCTTTGCTACAGATGGAAAAAAAATCCCTAGGATGACTTATTAAATGATTAGTTTTATCTCTGTGTAGTTGGCTGATTGCGATACAAGTATTTTTGTTGCTATTGCTGTTTAAAATTACAGTTTGATCTGGAATAGAGCAGAAGTGTAACAGAAATAGGGTAAAACATAATAGCACCAAACACTGGGATTACAGCCTGGAAACAGAATCAAACTGAGGAATTACAATACAGGCAACGACCAAAAAAAAGTGCTGACGATTGATCAGAGATGGTTAATCCTCGGGGATGGGAGGGATATGGAAAAGACAGCAAATACCACTGGGCAGTATCTCCACTTGGCTGGGAGATTGCAGCTAGGACATAGTGTGTCCTATGTGCCAGAAAGAAAGTGAATGCAAGGAAGAACAGGCCCCCTGGAACATGTGCAGGTGATAGAAAAGCCAGGGGTGGTAATTCCAGGGTGAGATGCTCCTACATGAACCTCTGTTAGTTGAACAGTACCTGGGGCTGGGCTCAGCATGGGCAGTCCCTGGTGTTCATGAAGGTGCAGTGGATTCCTGTGGCTGATAATAAAAAAAAGGCACTTCTAGCCCCAAGTATCAGTGATCCTTGTAGTTGATGTAGTGTCTTCAAGTAGGGTGTCATAGTTTAGGTGGAAAAAGACTTTCAAGGTAGAGTCCAACCATATGGAACAAATCTTGATAGCATTTTCTATGTTGGGTGCTAGGAAAAGAAAACAAAACTTTTTTTTTTTATCTTTACTAGAATGCACCTAATTAAAAACAACACAAAAAGGACATCCAGATTGTAATAGCAAAATATGCTTTAATCACAGTGTGACCCTTTTATAATGGTTTTCTTGTCACAACTGTAATTGCTGATGCTTTGATACTTCCACCAGCACGGCTTACAAAAGTTGCAACATGAATATAGAAAGGATGTGTACTGAGTTTTGCAGTTTTAAAAACATCAAAGCAAAGCTGTGACATTGATTTTTGTTCTTTTTGTTGTTCATCTGCAAATTCTTGCATCTGTAGGGGAAGCAGGCAGTGCCTAACAGCTGGTGAGTGCTTGGAATGGTTTGGGGTTGGTACAAGGTGAAAACACTAAGCAGTTATCCAAGATCCATTATGTATTTACATACAGCTGTTTACCTTTTGAGGCAGTGGTTATAATATTTAAAAGCCAACTTTTGCTGTCACGCTGTAGGACAACTTCCTTGTGTTGTGACAACAGCAGAAGTGCTGGTGTTTTGTCGGTGGATTTTCATTGCTCAAGATCCTTAAACAAAGCGAGAGACTCCTGGGCATTTCCCTCTGACAAAGAGCTTTATCTCCTTCTCCCTTGTGGCAATCCAGCCTTCCTTCCTTTACAAACATCTTGCAAGATGGTGTATGGATTGAAGGAGGCTTGGTGGTAATAAACCTGCTAGGATTTTTTGCCTGGATGGTAGGAATTTATAATAAATGCGATGAAAAGCTGCTCCTTGATATCACTGCCCAAAAGCAGCCCCAAACAGAAAGGTTTATGGCCCCAATGTGCTTGGGGTGCGACAGCAGTGTTTATCCCATCTCCTGGGTGAAGGGCTTGCATGAGGTTGTTCCTAATTCCCCTCCTGGAAGGTGTGCCTCTCCCAGCTTGTTTATCCCCGTTTGCAGGCGGGAGCAGTTCCCACCGCCCGGGACTTGCAGCGAGCGGGGCTGTCAGTGTGAGAGGCAGACAATTGAATCAAGGCACTAAAACATGCCACTCCAAAGCTGTTTAAATCATCCTAATGCGAATTACGAATTTATTACAATACATATTACCTCAGGGGACAGAGAGGGAAGGGAGATCTGAAGGGGCTGTTTGTAAACACGTAAAACAATAAGTGTTTCCTGCGTTGCCACCGCGACAGGGAGCTCGCCTGCCCAAATAAAACCTGAATAAATACATGTGTAGACAGGCAGCAGCTCACGTGGGGTCAGGTGGCTCCCAGTGGGTCAGGTAACAAACTGCTTGCCCCCGTCCCCCCCCAAAAAAAAAGGCAACAAAAAACGTCCTGAGGGGAGCAGGAGGGATTCAAACCTCTGAACATTACAGTTTGCTGTTGTGGAGCAGCAGTGCTGTGCTTTGCATGGCGTAATGTGACCTGTGCTTTAGACAAGCTGCCACAAACTTAAAGAAAAGACAAGGTTGGAAAACCACATATTCAGCAGTGTTTCCTAAGAGGGGAGGAAATGAATGCACACCTCTTGGGGAGCGTCACAAAGAGTGCACGGACTCTCAGCATTTCCCTGAACAATGCATCTGAGTGTGTGTAGTGGTTGTTTGGGGATTTTTCTTCAGTTCTTAGCAGCAGTGCTGATCCTTGGTGTCTGACAGCCTCAGCTGTCACTTCTGAGATGCTTTGAGAGGTGAGATCATCAGCAGCTGCCTTCCCCACCTTCAGCTCTTCACGGCATCGCTGGGCTGTGTGCTCCAAAGAGGATGGGCATCTCCTGATGGTGCAGAGCCCTACCAGCCACTCCATGCAACTCCTGAAGAGCAGAGGTGGGATAACGAGTTTCAGTCACTGCTGATAGGGAGAAGGTACCAAAAGAGACAGCAGCTTAAACAGGGATGGCTCCGTATCCCAGTGCTTCTGCTTTTGAGAGCAGTGTGCTTCACCAGGGCTCTGCAGGGGATGGCACTGACTGACGTGGAGGTAATGATTTATAAAGTGGAGGACCTAAACATAGTTCAGGCTGCATTGCCAGCATGCTGGCTGTCCTCAGAGGACTCCGGAATATGCTGCGTTGCAAGACTGCAGCGATTTGGCTGCAAGCTATATTTAGCCTATTTATTCTTTGTTGGTGTATAATGTGCAGTTCAGTGGAAAACTTGGTCTCTCCAAAAAGGAGGTTTGAACTGGAGTCAAGACAGGGAAAACACCATCTGTCTAGAAACCATTTTTCTTAAGCGATTTGAAGGGGGAGGCTGTGTACGTAAGATATATGTGCATGTTGCTTGGTTTGTTGCTTGGGTCTTTTTATTTAAAGTTTTCTTGTCCTTCTTCAGTGGTCTTTCACCCTGTAAGTTATTAAAGGCTATTAAAAATGTAGACAGCAAAATGCACTTTGTAATTCAGCTTTATAGACCAATTCTTTAGCAAGAAAATGGTAATTCGTTTTCTACTAACAGTGAACAATTCCAGTGCTAGGGTAAAAATCAACTGTGCTTTGAGGAGGAGATTATTCCTGTTGGAAGCACCCTTAAATGTTGAACAAGGATTAGTCCTATTGTGTTAAGGAATGGAAAAGAGCAACAAATACTGTCTGTTTTAAAGTGCTCACAGTCTGGGATGAAAGGTTGGCAAACTGAATAGGTCACAGTGAGCAGCAGCAGGCTGGTGGTGGCTCCCAGCAGTTCATGCATGCAGGAAATATTTGTGCTCTGCCTTGCCAAGGAATGTGTGCCATCACTTAGAAATCAGTTCAGGAATTACCTTTGGGAAGTGTCTGCAGCCTGAGCTGTGCCCCCTTGGGATTTCCTGCTTTCCCAAGACATTGTCTGCCCTCATGGAAATTAGAGCCTGATCACCTGTTCAGAGAGGTAATGCAGAAGGTGTTCTGAGGTTGGCTAGCAGGGAAGAGAGAAATTCTGACAGCTTTGCTATGATTTTTTTGTTTTTTTTTTTTTTTGAAGTTCATCTAGTGTGTCTGCATAATGATACAGGTATCTTAAAATACTGCTCTAAAATGACTGTATAAATAAATTCTGGGTAGACCATATATGCAACAAAATTCCATCTATTTCTTTTGAGTTTAAATAGCCAAAGAGTCTTTATGCAGATAACACTTTCTTAGATAACATTTCCTTAGTTTTAATAATGTTATATATGAAATATTGCTTTTTATGGCTATGCAATACCTTTTTATGCTGTTTCTTGGGTGTCTGTTCATCTGTCTCCATAATTATATTTTCCTTCCTGGAATTACACAATCCATCAATGTCAGGAAGGGCAGGGTGGTTAAGGGTTGCTCTGAGACTCATCAGACAAATGCAATGCATTGCTGGCAGTTACAGTTGTATCCTTATTAAAATGGAGAAATTTCTTCTCCCCACCCCTCCCCAGCTTCCACGATTTTAAAAAAACCCTCATAAAATAGAAATCGCAATTTCTCACTGTGGCTTTATAAATTTAAAATTTAATTTAAAAATAGCCCATGGTGAGTATTTTTGAAATGAATTGTTCTTTGGCTTTGATATAGCATGCAAATATCAAAGGGACTGGCTGTAATGGTGTTTGATTGCTGCCTGGCTTTTCTTGCTCTGGAGACTTTCCATGGGAAAACTTGGGTTGTACCTGGAGAACATTCCAGCAGTGCTGGCTGCAGTGGGCAGAAACCACAGCATGGTGCATGTTTTACACAGCCTGAGCTGTACATAATAGCTGTCAATGACCAGCTTCAAAAAATGTAAAAAGATTAAAAAGAAAAACAAATAAAACGTAAAGTAAAATAAAAATGCAATGAATACTATCTAAAAATAAGTACAACTTGAAAATCAGTAGAACAGAAAAAATAATTAAAAATCAGAAATATGTCTGAAGTTTCCTAAAAGTAAGGATAAGGAAATTAAGAAATATAGCATGTGCTGTACTTAACGTATGGTTTGAAAGACTGAACTGAAGTATTTTTGAAATTTAAGATGGAAAATGCAAGGGACCGGAGTTTTGGGATACACGGTTCATTCAGACAGCCTTACAAATATGCTATTGTGATTATTAATCCACCCCTGCAGAGCCAGGTGCCCGGCTCACTGTGGAGCAGGCTGCTCAGCCTTAGGAAGAAGTATGAAAAGTCTTGTGGAACAAAAAAAGGCAGCAAGGTCTCGACCTCGCTGGGCACTGTGAGCCAGTTGTGGTGATAAAGATGAACAGCAGGAATGCTGCCATGTGGGTTTGGTGGAAATCTGCTCTGATGAGCTGTGCTGCCTTTGAAGCCAGCTTCAAGCTCTGTCAGCTAGATGAGGCAGAGTTTCGCCCCAGGGCTCAGTGTTTTGGGATCTGATGCACTTTGTTCTACTCAAGAAAAAAAATAAACCTGAATTTTTAGTTCGTGGTCCAACGGTGGCTTTTTTCACCACGTCTTTTTTCACAAGCTGCTGAATACTGGGCAGGCAGGTGTGATTCTCTGACTCCCTCAGCCTGTGCCGTGCACAGATATTCCCACATCAGGCTGGGTATCAGCATAAAGTGCAAATCTATAAATTATAGAGGCAGGTGATAAATGGGAGAGGCTGCAGGTGCACTTCAGCACTGCAGTCTCTTAAATCCTCGTAGCTGAGGGTTTTCTTCTCTTCCCTTTTCTTTCTCAACAGCTAAGCATAAAGGCCTTGGGCTTTGCTTCCACCTCCTTGAATTCTTCAGAGTGCACATCACAGTGTCTTTAAACAGTGTGAGACGTGTCGGGGAACTGAAGGCATTAGCAGAGCGCTGGGATTTATTGGCAGATTGACAGCCTGATAGGCACACTCCCTTTCTTCTCTGTTTGTCACTCTTTGATACTTTCCTTTTCACGCTCCAGGAGGAGGGAGGGGTCCCACTGTAACACTAAATGTCTTCAGCAGTTCTGCTCTGCAAAGCGCTTTTTCTTTTTTTTTTTTTTTTTTTAAGTCTGAAGTTCACCTTATCCTTAAAGGTGCATAATTTACCAGGCCTCCTGTGATAACTTTTTATCTTGCAGAGAAACTGAAATGGGAACTGAGCTTATTAAAACTAAATTAGTATAAAAAAGAAAAAAGTTTCTCCTTTGTGGGAATGCTAGCAACTAGTGTGAAAGCCTGAGATGCTGCTGCTTTGTTGGTGTGAGGATAGCAAATTGAGGTGGTATCTTGGGAAACTGAATCTCTCCCACGATCTGTGTTGAGCAGTGCTCAGTTTCAGACTCAATAGACTGAGACAGGCTGGTTACTTGCATGAGCTTGGGACTTAAACACACTTCTCAGCTCTGATGTTTCACAGGTTAATCTCCCTGTGCCTCACTTACCCAGGTTTTCAACAAGACTAAAAAAACTCCCTCTGTCACTTGCTTATGTTCTGCCTTTTTCATTTAATAGACATTCAAACCCAGCAGTGCTGCCTATGTGTGTTTTTGAGTGCACCTACACACCATGGCTGTGCAGCGAGCCTTGAGCTGGCTCAAAGTTTGCACCCCTAAAATTGGGGTCTGTACCAATCAGAACAATTTACTTTAACCTGTATAAGATAGCACAAAGTGCTGACCCTGAGTATATAGTTTACTTTCTCCAGCTGTTGGCAGCCCTGACTGGGCCTGTGCTTGGCGCTGAGCTGAGCAGCAGCAGCCAGTATTGCTTACCCCAGATCCTCTGCCTGCAGCAGATAATGCCTCAAAGCTCCTTCCTCCTGTGCATTTAAAGTACACAGCCGTATTAGAAGATTAAGTTACTTTGAACGGGAACAGCTCCTGTATTGTAGCTCAGGCTGGTTTTCACTTTGTTCCACTTAAGATGTTGCCAAGGCTCACTGTGACTTTTTTCCCCCCATGTAGTTGCAGAGCATGAAATTGTTTGGTGCTGGATAATGCAGTAACCATGGGGCTATTGCTGTTATCTTTAATGTATTAGGCAGCTGTAATTTTCCTTGGCATTTTGGTGTCCAGGTGAGTTGGTTTTTTGGGGTTTTTTTGGTTTTTTTTCTTTGTTTTGTTTTTTTTTTTTTATGGGGGTGTGTATGCTATTACTGCCACTTCTTTTTTTCCAGAGCTTCTTTCCCTACCTGGCTTTGTACCTCACCAAACTGTCAGATGAGGGATGAATACATTTGGTAGAGAAATTAGACCATTAATTCTGCAAGATGTTTTCAGTGATATGTCAAGATCTCAGTTTGCTAGAAAGGACTGGTTAGAGGAGGAAACCATCTGATCCCTTCAGATCGAGCAATTAACTACTTAACAGCTGGAAAAAAGATTGTGAGTGATGTGATTCTTCACACCAGCAGCACTTAGCTATTCCAGCCACAGTTTTAAAATGCTTTGAACAGGAGATTAGTATCTTGCTCATTTTGCAGATGAGCAAACAGAAGTACAGAGGGGAGATGAATAGGCTCAAGCAGTAGGTCAACAGCAGAGCCAAAAGAATGAATCCCTGTCTAAATCCGATCTGTTAGAGCTGAGGCAATAATGTTTCCCCTAGGATTATTTCATCTGCCAGGGCCAAAATTTCCAAGGCTTTATTTTATTTAAATTTTTTTCTTTAATATGTGGGTGACTGAACGAAATCCTCGTCGTGATAGAGTGTATGTCCAACACTTTGCAAACACGTGAGAGCCCCTGGTTCAGCGTGTCTCATCTTTGTGATACCTAAAGAGCAAAACCAAAATACATCTTTGCACTCTTGAGAGCTGTTTCAGTGAGCCTTGAGCTGCTTCTGAGCCCCAGCTCAGTGTGCCAGCCACCTTTGCCCTCTCCTTGGTGGCATTTTGCAGCAGGTCTGGAGAGAGCAATGGGGATGGAGCTCTGTAGGTCTGTAAACAGCAGAGGCAGGCTGTTGTGCATCCTGGTGGTGAGAGCCAGGGAACCTTCCCCCTCTCCTGCAGGCTGTGCTCAGGCAGACCCGTTCATTTTCCACTCCCTCTGCACTCCTGGGGCTCTGATCTGATGTAGCTGTTCCGTGGCACTGCCTCCCCATTAATCACGGACCCGCAGTTAAATTTTGGGTTGGAGTTTGGCTGTGGGAGTTCATGCAGGCTCTGCTTCGCACTCGAGAGGCCTTGCTGCTCCCCTTGCTGTGTTGTTCTGTAGCTGGGTTTAAAATATATATTGTTGCTGGCATTGGAATCCATATCTGCTCCCAGCATATGCTATTGGCACAATACCAGCAGATGCTGTTGAGCAGTATCAAATCTCGAGGCGCAGCTCTGCTCTGAAGTGTGACTCTGTGAAATGGCACCGTGGGGTTCCTCCTCGATGGCTCGGTGACTTACATGTGAAGTTCTCTCTTAGAAAGTGAAAGATGCTGGTTGTTTGTTTTTAACAGCCATCCTGACACACCAAACCTGTAACTGGATTTGGTTTTAAGCAAAATGGTGGGGCTGGGGTGGGTTTCTGGCTCCTGTCCTTGCTCTCTCACCCTCTTTCTGTCCCAGTTGTGCAGCAGGGAAGCTCTTGGGGCTGGACAAGGGGCATTTGTCAGTGCCAAGGGAGTTAGGCTGCCCTTGCAGGTTGCAAATATTTCCATTTTGCTGTTTAATAACAAGGTGGTCACACTCCATTTGAAACTCTCTTAAAAATGCAAAATCCATTGGGGGGGAATAAAAATTTCAGAGATGTCAATAATTAGCATTGTCAAGAGTGGAGGTTTAGTTATAAAAAAAGAAATAAAGTGAATGAATGCTGAGTTAATATTATTCTTCACATCTTTCCATCCTTAGTCTCCTTTTTCTTGTTTGAGATGAAATGATTATAAGCAAACTTACTGCACAACTGACTCTTTGCTTATTGTTCCTCCTCCTATGAAGTGCGGTGCCATCTGGCACATGGACAAGTGGGGAAGATTGATGGCTAACAAAGAGCACCATTCATTTTCTCCTACCAGATTTGGACAGAAAACAAACGTTTTTAATCAAATCTATATGTTTCTAAGGAATATTGGCTGCTGAAAATTTGCCAGCAGCTGAATTTTCCCCCCTTCCTTGCCTTGTGAGAATTATATCCTGCCAGGCTGATTCATGGATGGGACAGTGTGGGTGCTTTTTCTCCTGTGCCTTGTTTTCTTTCATCTTTGAGAGACAAGCAAAATAAAGGGCTGTCGATGTTGAGAGAGGAGAGGGGGAATGGCTATGTGTGGTAGCACAAATAGTCTTAAAATTCAAGAGTACAGTTATTTTAATGGCCTCACAATGAATCATGCAGAGCAACAGTCTGAAGAAAACACAGAGTTGCTTTCAGTGAAGCAACTAAAGCATCAGTGGAAAGTTTGCCTGCAATGTTCTTTCATTTTCCTCAGGAAAATGAAAGATTCATGGATTGTTCCTTCCATCTATCTTCTCTCAATCATTATGCAGTCACTGGATAATACAGGAATTTGGGATCCATAAGGGGAATTCAGCGATGGTACTCAACTGGGAGGGGGAGATTCAGGTTTTCTTGGGAGGGTGGAAGGTCTGATCCATGGTATGGAGCAGCTGAGCCACAGAGTGATGTGGAAACCCCGACCCCTTGTTTAGGGAGCTTGGAGGAGGGTCTGGGATGTGGCTGGGCTTCCATGGCACAGAGGATAATCAACTGCATGGCACAAGAAAGGTGGTGGTTAAGGCAGAGAGGATGTCAGTTTTTAGGGTTCAAGGAACATTGTCATAGTTGTTTAAATATCCTGGCAAGTGCTAGGTGGGTGCTGGCCTTGCTTAGCTGTGTTTTCTCTAGGCACATTTAATGAGAGGGGTTTTGCTTTCTGCTAAGACACAAAAAGGGGGAAAAAATTGACTTGGCCATCTGAATATTAAATTCAGATGCCTTTAATACTACCTATAAATTAATAGGATTTCATGCCCAGCATTCAAAAAGCATTGTAAAGAGGATGTGGATATATAAAGATAAAATGGATTTTGTAGCGCTTTGGCTGTGGAAAGAAAATTATTTTCGTTTTGATATTTTTTAATGTATTTTTTCCCTTTGAAGTCAAATAATGGACTTAATTAACTCTAAGCACCTGGATTTGAAGCTTTGAAAATGATCCTTTCATTGCAGTGTTGCTGAATTTTCTGGAAAGTTGCATCTGCAGGTACACAGCCTTGTCCAACATACATGTGCTGTTTGCTGTGGTGCTGGTGGCAGGCACAGCCTGAAACTGCTGCAGGTCTGAGTCTGGGGTGTCCTGGGCCAGCACTGGGCTTGGAGCTGGGGTCCCCCAGATCCCCAGGGCAGGTAGGAGCATCTACAGGGATCTGGGGAGAGGGGGGAGAAGGGGCAGTTCTGCTGCATAGTGTTTGAAGGAGAAATAAAACCAACTGAGGGAAGGGAGTGACTCTGTTGACACAGAAAGTTTCCAACTGTTATATTTATATAAAAGTTCAGAGCTTAAATTGCTCTTGAAGCAGGCAGATTTATATCCCTTCCAAGCATTGCTGCATACTGTTCCCCTCTTCTTTTCTTCCTGCTGCTATAAATCTGGATGCTCTTGTTGATACAAATATTCTGTCTTTTAAAGAATTTTTCTAAACTTTCCATGCCCTGAAACAAGTCTCATGGGCTTTGCTTTGCATGGGATGATTAAGTTTTCCCTTTATAACTCTTTAATTTGCTGCCTTTTAAATTTTTCCTTGCACCTTTTTTGCATAATAGGAAAATACAGAAGGAGCTGTATTTCAGATGGAGGGACAGCTGGTCTTTGTATTTGAAGGAGAAAGCTTGTGTTTGTCTGCTTTAAGCTGGTTTGTAGAATAAAAGTGGCTCTGAAGAGAGTAGCATGGCCAGGAAAGGGTTCAGGGTGGAAATGTGCATATTCTCTGCGCTCTTAAAACGTGCTGGTGTGGCCTCTTTGCACTGCAAAAGTGAGAAGTAGTGGCAAAACTTGGAAGGTTTTCTTTTTGCTCTCCTGTGACTCTGCACAAAGGCTTTAATTAATGAATCCAGTGATGCTGCTAAATGCCTGTGGTGCTCCCCTGGGGACAACCCAAGCAGTTTGGTTCCCAGGAGGGTGCAGAATCCTCACTCTGAGCTGGATCATGCTGCCCTAGGCTGGAGGCAACCCTGGCAAATAACCCTCAGTTTATTGAGAAGCTTGGCTTCATGTGTGAGAGCTGAAAATATTCAAATTATGAGTGCTGCTAAGAGAGGGATCTCAATCTTTGTGCCTGACAGAAATCTATGGGTGGGCTGGGGAAGCAGCACAAAGCTGTGTTTGGGGCTGGGTGTCTGTCTGCCCTCTCTGACTGGTGTTAGTGATGACTTTCATGTCATAAATGTGTACTTAACCAGCAGCGTGGCTGAGCGAGCTGATGTGCAGCCCGTAGAAGCAAAGGGGCGGCTTTCCATTGTCTTCAGTGAGTTGTGGATTAACTCTCAGGAGAATAATAATATCATGGTTTACTTGGCAGTAACAATGCTAGCAGTGCTGTTTGACTGCAGACAATAAACTGAGCAAGTTATGGAAAACATGATAGCCCTGTCCTGAACAGGAGGAGAGCCACTCAGACGTGAAAGCAATCCGTTTTGCATACTGTTTCTGTGGGGAACTTTCAGCAGTTCAGCAGGGTATTTTGACATATGGCTCCTATGTAGATGAAGTGCCAGACCATAACTGGATAAAGATATAATTAAATTTTCAGTGAAATTGCTGAGAGTGAAGTATGAAACCTCATTTGGAAGTTCCCAGAGAAGGGGAGACCTGTCTGCCCTCGGAGGTGCAGAGCTGTGGCTGTGAGATGCTTGAGTTTGAGGGCTGGCACCACCCTTTGTGCTGTGCTGGGAGGCTCCCCCATCAATAGCCGTGCTCTGGAGCCAGTGGTGTGGTTTGTCAGGCCTGGGAAGGGACCTTCTTTGGTTTTTAAGTTATTTTATATGAACACACTGCACCTTTTCCGTTACGGAGCTGCTCCTGCTGATCAGACCTGCAGTGTTCAGCAGTGTTGGTTGAGGAAACGCTCTGGGTTTGATGCCAAGTCAATGACGTGAGCTCTCAAGCTTCCCAGAGGAGGACAGGAGCAATGTTTGAATATTCACACAGGCTGAGCTTCCAGGAAGAGTCCTTGTGAGGCAGGGATCACGGGCCTTCAGTGTCAGTGTTGGTCTCTGCACAGACACAAGTGTGCCAGGGCTTGCTGACTCACTGACTTGCTCTTTGTCCAGCTAGAGTGACCATTTGTGCTTCTGCCTGGTGGTTTCTTTGTTTTGTGGGTGGCAGTGTGAATTATATAGGTGCTCAAAAAAAAAAAAAAAAAAAAAGAGAATAGGCAAAAAAAGGAGCATTATGTTGTGTGCTTATTTAAAAATAGGTGAGGAAGACTAAACAGAGATTAAGCCAGGGTTCTTAATAGGAGGAGTGCAAATCCTCAAGGCACCCAATGGTCTGATCCTCAGAGGTAATTAGTAGGTAGCCCTATTAATTTTAATGGCAGCTCTGAGCTGTTAAAGCCTGCCTATTGCCTCTATATTTTAAATATTATTAAATGTTGCACATTCTAAGTACTTCATTGCTCTCATTTAAGAAAAAAGGCAGCTTGTTCATTGGGTGCCTCACTGAAAATTATTTTTATTTTTAGTGCCTGTTGGAAAGCAGGTATTCTCTTCTGGGAGGCAAGCTGCTGTCAGGATAATTGTACTCCTGTGCTGCTCACAGCTTCAGGGAAATCCCTTCAGGCTGTGCTTGGTAAGAGGCACCAGGTGATGAAGGTGTATGTTGGTAATCCTCAGCTTTGAATGTTCCTCCAAAGCCAGAGCTGTGCCACAACACAGCTTCTGAGTGACAGATGCTGGAAGCATCACGCTGTGCCACAAGGAGTCATTTGAGCTGGAGTGGGGATAGGTGGTCCTGCCAAGTTTTTACAGCCTTTTATTTCTCCAGCTGGTAGGACCAATTCTTGGGTGGCAGAAGCTGCTTTGAAAGGCTCCCCTTTGGCATTTCCAACAGCTCTCACATGCTTGTATATCTCGTGTCTCCTTTTAGTCCCTTGCTTCTCCCAAGCAGGTGGCTGGGATCTCAGCTGAGCTTGTGACACTTGTTTTAAAAAAACCCTGGAAAATATGGTTGTTTTGAGGACCTGCTTCTGCGTGGGGTTGTAGCAGCTGAAGATGTTTGTGTGTGGAGGTGACAGTGACTTGTTGCTGGAGGGGGAGGATGGTGCAGCTGTCTGTCCTTGGGCCAGCAGTGCAGATGTGACCTCTCTCTGGATTTGGGAGTGAAGTGCAGAGCATTTAACCTTTCCCTGGTGCTCCGTGGCACGGGAGGTGAGGTGGGTTAGAAACCCCAAGTCTAGTGATTCCTTTGAGGGCGTCCTGGCAGCCTGTCAGGTGCCAAGGCCATTTAGCATCCACAGTGTTACATTGTTTTTCGAGTGGAAGCTTTTCGTGGGCTTTTATTTGTTTTCCTCCCGGTTTATTCCAGGTCGAGTTGTGAGTGGAGCTGCCGTGGGCTATGCCCCAGAAACACTTGGCTGCCTTACAGCTTCCCTCTGTGTACAGTGGGGTTGGTACTGCTTAGGGACCCTGCCTGAGGAGCTGGTCAATGTTTTTAGGGCATGGAGGAGTTCTGACCAGTCCCACTGTGATGGGGATAGGAGGTGTTTGAGAGCATTGCTCTGCTAAGGGCAGATGGGCATGGTGTGAGCAAGCATCCTCACAGGAGGAAGGAATGATGAACTGCAGTGGCAGCCAGTGGTGCCCAGAAACATCTTGCAGAGGTAAACTGCTTGAGTGGTGATCCCTTTTTACTCACTTCATGTGTGAAATTCAACCTGCAGCCGCTCCCTTTTGTAGCAATGTCCTTCCACATCTCCCTTTTATTGGAATACGTGCAAAGTGTTTCAAAACTCACCTATTCTTTCTGTGTTATAGCATTGGGAGAGAGGGTAGTAAAAACAAGCCCCTGTCATTTCCAAGCAACCTTGTTTGTCTGGCGCTGAGACTTACTGCTGCTTGCAGTTTGCTGCCTTCACAAGTGGCTGTTAGAACAAGAAGTGAGGCAGCTCTGGATTTGTGCCTCCCTTTGCCTCCCACCCTTAGGAAGCAGCCTCCCAGTGTGGTTACACTTATTCTAGCAGCTGATTTTGTATTCACTAGAACCCCACCCATGCAGTTATCTTCTGAGGGAGGCATTTTGAAGGGAGCTGATACTGGAACGTTCTCACAGGCTCACAACAGGATGCTGAGTTACTCCAGGATGCTGTGCTTGGCTGGCACTCCACCAACAGCTGATTTTGGTTGAGCAGATGTCTGTTCATCTTTGTGAGTGCGGTGGGCTGACCCTGGCTGGATGCCAGGTGTCCACCAAAGCTGCTCTGTCACTCACCTCCTCAACTGGACAGGGAGGAGAGGGTACAGCAAAAGATTTGTGGGTCGAGATAAGGACAGAGAGATCACTCAGAGTTATCACAGGCAAATCAGACTCGACTTGGGAAATTACTTTAATTTATTACCAGTCAAATCAGAGTAGGGTAGTGAGAAATAAACACAAATCTTAAAACCTGCCCAGTTTTTTTTTCCCCTTTCTTAAATCCCTCATCCCAGAGGCACTCCCACTGTCGGTGCTGGGCTCAGCCTTGGTCCATCTTGGAGCAGCTGGCCTTGGCTTCTCTGGACATGGGGGAAGCTTCTGCCAGCTTCTCACAGAGACCACCCCTACAGCACCTCCAGCCCCTCTACTACCAAACCTCAGCACACAAACCCAGCACAGTGAGCAGCTACCTTGCCATTCTGTCAAGCACAGCCTAGAGGACAGATGTTTGATGAAAGCGCTGAAATATTTAACTAGGATATTTTTCCCCCTGCAGCTGAGATTGCTTGTTGTGCCTATTAATCTTTTACAAGTCTTGCATCTGCTCAGAGGTGGGTTGTTTCAGGCTTCGAATGAATTCTGTGTGTATGTGCATGGTTTGAAAGAGCAGTGTAATGAGCAAACATGATGTGTATGTGAATAAATTGAATGCATAAAGCAGATGAATTAATCCCTCAGTTGCTGAAAGTCTCTTCCAGTAAAAATAATAAAAATACCCTATAATGCCCCTTTTCCTTTGGGCATTTACTCCTCTCTTTCAGGAGTGTCTTTACCCTCCATTTTGTAAAATTAGGATTTCAATGGGCACGTCATTAAAGAGAGTTTGTCCTTTCATGTATGGTTTTGTAAAGCCTGGGTGCAGCACTGCTAGGTAATGCAGAGCTCTCATCCCGAGTTAGCAGCTCTTGTTTATTAAGAATTAATTTCCAGGTAAAACAGTACCTTTCTGTAAAGCTTATTTCTTCTGCATGCACTTGTAATCAGAGGCACTTGTGTCTCCCTTTCCTCCTGTTGTACCAGGTGACTGAAACACCGTGAACCAGGGGGATTGAAAAAATAAAGAGGCCACATGCATGCAAATCTTCCTTTCCCCCACCAGGAGTAGGCTTGTTGGATAGTGTTTTATACCATGTTGAACTTCAGTAAAAAACCTCACCCTCATAATTAATAGCTAATAGGGATTAATACTTGTAAAGTTATTAAAAAGGTCTCCAATGCACTTTTTCTTTCTTTTCTACTTCTGTCTTAATGGCTCATAGCTGGTTTTCTCCTCATCTATTCCAGCCTGCTTTTCTTTGAATATTGCAATTTTGAGCTTAAAATCCAGTATTGTCTTTTAAATACCTCATGGGTGTAATCCAGTTTTTGTTTTCCTTAAAATTCCTTGGCTTTTGAATCCCCCTCTTCTTTTCTCCCTGTATTAACTAAATTGAAGTAAAATGGGAAATTGTCACACAGAGCCATCTAACTTTCCCCTTCTCTGAATAGATGATAAGTTACTCAGTAAGAGTAGCACCAATTTGAAAATGATTTAGCACAGCCAGAGTTCTACTAACCACTTTGAGAACATTTCAGGGCAATCCCATGAGATGATGGTGTATGATGATAATTATGCTTTAGCAGAATAGGCCTAGGGGATGAGCAGCTCCAGCTCAGACACTTACATCCTGTCTGTGCTTTAAGGTGTGCAATTTATTCAGTTTTAAGAATCAGGTTCTCTTCTCTGCATGCTCATATTTTATATGCAAGATTAACTTGCTTAGTCTGTAAAATTGAGCAGATATTTTCTGTTTGTGGGAACCTGCCTGGTTTGAGTGATGTTGCTGTGATGACAGTCCCAGTGATGTCTTCTCTGAGCAAATGTTCTCAGAAAGTGTTCTCACTTAATTGTAATCGAAAATTAATTGTTCAGCTGTCTGTAGTCTTTTTTCATGCCTCATGTATTCTGCCCAGTAACATTCTTCTTTACCATGATTCATTAGTCTTCAGATTGCTTAAAAATATCCTGGACTGGAAAGACATATTAGCAAAGTCATAACTATATTGGCGGATGAATATAATCTCTTTTCAAGTGTCTACATACGTGCCAAGATCACATCATGCATACAGAGAATAAATGAGTGGGCTTGTGAATGAGCAGACTTCTGAAGGGCTAGTTTTGTTAATCACTAGCAAAATTGGCCAGAGAACTTAAAGAAAAATCCAATTGGCACTTTTTTAGCGTTTTTATCACATTTTATTTATCGTCAAGGTGCTTTTTTAATGTAAGAACTCCTTGTTGTCCAGCTGTTCCTCCTGTGAAACCTGTTGTGCTGGACCTCAAAATATAATAGGCTCTTTAGAGGTGTTTGCAGAATTGCTGTATTAATCATGCCAGATAGTTATCAATTTGTTGTGGCCTGCTTACCTTTTTTGCACATCTCCCTCACGGCAGTGCTGTGGGGCAGCCCAATGCTTGCCATGTAAGCATGAGTAGGATTTTCTAAAGCACTGGCATTGCCTGAGAGGAAAAATCCCACAGGAGGGAGAGAAATTGTGATTCTTACTAGAAGCATAATTGTTACATTGTGGTTTGCCATGATTTTCTTGTCTTGCAAATCCGGCCCGGTTGAGGGAAACCGTCCTGTGGCAGAGGGATGGGAAGAGATGCTGGGGGCTGGAGGGCCTGGGAGGCTGACTCAACAGCTCTCACATCTGCTTGGCAATGATTTTTCTCTTAGTGGTGTTTAGCTGCTTTTATGAGGGAGGAGCAAGCCATGGGGTCTTGAGTTTAGCTTAAGGATTGAAGAAATGACAGAATTAGTCCCAAGTGGNTAGGACATCCAAACTGTCTTTCTAAATATGGTGAGATTTAGTACAAGGAGTACTAAAGGAGTACAAGGAAATTAAAATGGAAAGTATAAGCAAGGCAGGCATTTATAAATGATTGAACTAAATTACACTCAGTAGAATGAGCTGCAGCTGTGACAGTGATGTTTCTTTCTTCAGGTAAATAATATTACCCCTCATTACTGGTTATGCTAAAGGACCATAATTCCATGTTAGCATGTCTTATTGCAGCCTGATAAGTCATAGCCTAATCTCCATTACCAGACTGCCCATAAATATTGGAGATACGTGGCACAGGGAAGGGAAGGAATGAAATCTGGTTTGGATGCAGCAGTATCGGTGCTGGCTGGCCTCTGACAGGTTGCAGCTGAGTCATATGAGATAAAGCAATTCCTGTAACGTGTATGATGACTTTTCATTTTTACTTAGTTAAAAATGTAAAGCTGTGTTGTCACCTGCTCACTTTTTTAAAGAAAAAGAAATTGTCCCAAAAAGCCTTGATGACTTTTGCACATGAGGAAATGCAAACAAGTTTTAGCTTTAAGGTTGTGAGGGTGTTGTGGTGTTGTACCACAAATGCAACACTGCTCTTGTTTTTGCTTCAGTAAGTTATTGCTTTTTGTGGACAATAAAACCACAGGCTGTTGAAATTATATGGTATAATAATGGTGTCAAATCTACATGCTCAAGTGATCCTGTATGTTTTTGACATTTTATTAAATTGATGAGTGGGTAAAAGGTTGGGGTTTTTACCCTGCTGTAGAGTTTGAAAGAAAACAGAGAAACACAAACCTTTTCAGTTAACTATTCCTAGAAAACACACATGATATTTTTTACCTCTTTCCAACGCAGTTGAGAATGTACATCCCTTGGGATGGCCTGGAAGTAAAAGACACTGTAGTCCCTTCCTGTTGGACTTCTTTACTTTTCAATTCATGGTGAATTGCAACCAGCTCTTGTTTACTGCAGAAACACTTAGATTGAAGTTGAAATCAATGGATCAGCTTTGTTTTGTGACCCTTTCAAAATCATTGCATGCCAAATCCACTGAAACAATTTCTATTGAAAGCTCAGTGTGGTTTTTTTTTCCCTCCCTATTCTACACACAGAATGTGCAGGAGCAGCATTTCTAATATGTTCAAGTAACAGGGGGGCAAAGAAGTTTGAAGCTGTTACGTGACTAATGACAGGTGACCGTGTTCCCAACCCAGCTGTCTGTTCCCTGAAGTTAGAATAGAATTATAATAGAGCAGCACACTGATAACTCTTGGGCAGCCTCATCCCTGGGATGGGATGGGGAAAGGATGCTCTGCAGTCTTTTTGAAAGGTAAATAATTTTGGGCTCTAACATAGCAAAAGCTGACCAGTAAGTGTAAAATAAGTGGGAAAAGGGCAAGAAGAAACTTGAGACACAGGTGTGAGTAAACCAACTTGGATCAAGTTAGGGCAGGAACTTGGAAAGTACCTGTGGTAATCTTCAAGGTCTTTTCCAACCTAATCCCATAACTGGCTGTGTGCAGTGAGCGTGGGGAAGCCTGTCCATCTTCCCCAGCTGCAGAGATGGGTCAGTCTGGATTTGGGGAGGACATCCACAGCAGTGCAGTGATGGATACACTGGTGGTGTTTTCCTTGGGCAAACAGAGTGTGCGCACCATCATGGGTTTGCTGAGATAAAAGTGAAATTTATTTCCATTGCTTAGTTGTGTGTTTTCCTCTGATTCTGCTGGTTTTTTTCCATTGTTCTCTGTTACCAATCCATGCTTTCAAAGCTTGCTTTCCCTGCCTTGGATTTATTGAGGGAGCATGAGGGAAAGATGAAATGAAGTAATATATTTTGCTTGTCGTTGTCTTGCTGTCAATTGAGTCTTAGTGGTACCATTAGTCATTTTATGACATGTTGCTGTACCTGGGTGAGTTTTGCTCTGCTCTGTGTGTTTGGTTGAATTTCTAAACATGTTTTTGTGGGTTGCCATACATCCTGAGACTGGAAAGTGTGCATTTTCTAAATTCAGTTGCTTTTTGAGCTTTCAAATCTTTCTTCCTCTCACCCCGTTGTATCAGTCTGTATTTGTGAGGGCTCTCCAGGGCTGGAAGTGAGCTTTATTTATCTTTGTTAACACAATTAGCTGGTTTGCAGTGTGAGTGTCACAGTGACTGCATGCAGGTCTGGTGGAGTGTAATTACAGATCTCAGAAGATGTAATAGTGAGGTTGACCAAAGAATCTTTATTTTTGCAGACCTCTGCTCCATAAGGGTGCTTGTGACAACACCAAAGCTTATTTTACTTACACAAACATTCAGAATGGTTGGCTTTGTTGCATTTCTAGAATCATAGGGTGATTTGGGTTGGTAGGGACCTTACAGATCATCTCATTCCAAACCCCCTTTTCCCCCCTGCTACAGGCAGGGGACACCTTCCACTGGACCAGGTTGCTCCACCCTGTCCAGCCTGGCCTCGAGCACTTCCAGGGGTGGGGCAGCCACAGCTTCTCTGGGCATCCTGTTCCAGCATCTCACCATGCACACAGGGAGGAACCCAGTTCTGTTCCTAATCAAAATGATCACTATCACAGATGTTCAGGAGCCTTGAATCCAGGTGACTGGAGATGGATCTGAGCACAACTCTGTGCTTTCCTACTCCTGCCTTGCAAACTCCAAGTACAGTAGAAATGTTTTATGATGCTCACATAGCATAAGAGAAACTGGAGTTTCTTTTCTGTGTGTGAAAACTGTGGAGTCCTTTGTGTGTGCATGCAGTTTATGAGTCCTGTTGCTAACAATTAGTTTATAGAATGTGGTTAGTGGGATTGGCAAGTGTGTGTTGGCTCCAAGGAGCACAATAGCCAAGGAGCTGGATGCAAGCAGCAGGCTGCTAATGCACCCCTACAGAATCCTTGTTTTTGCACTTTCAGATTATTATCTTTGGGCTTTACCTGCATTAAGGGCCTCTTGGGTTCAATGCTAGAAGTGTGAAGTTTGTGGTAGCAAGTGCTTGGCTGACTAGGTATAGTTGTACTGGTTATAACAGAGATGTTAAAAATGTTTACAGTGAGAACTGTTAGCTGAGACTATGATTACAGATCATAGACTGGTTCTAAAAGTTGACTAAAAGGGCAGTAAACATGTCCCTAATCATAACAGTTTGATTGTGAGCATTTCTCACAGGGATCATTCATCTGCAGCTGAAGGCTGAGAAATTTGGGTGTAAAGCCTTCAGTGAATCACAGCTCAGGGGCAGGGAGTGGAGAATTTAAGAGCAGAGAAAGATAATGTACAGGTCAAATGAACCATCTTTTAGCCCAAAGTGAGTGTGCAGGCTAAATTTTGTCCCCCCCACCACACTCTAAGCTTTTCTATATCCCAGCTTTCTTGAAAATAAAACAGCTTTTCTCTCTGCTCCTCCCCACTGTGAGTTAGAACTGCTGGTTCCCTCAGTGTGAACCCACCAACTGTGTCTCCAAAAAGTGCAAGATCAGACCAGTCCGGAAACCAAGGCTGTCAAGTTCAATTTAAAGAAAGAGGATTTTTATTTAGTTTGGTTCCTTCAAATGCAAGCATCGGGAAGACAAGCCAATGTCATCTACCACATTATTGCTATGTTGTGTTTAGGGTTATAATGCTTACTGTAATACTGACACAGGCTGGCATCTGTTTTGTCTCAGCTTTAGTGATTGAAAATTACCCAAAGCCATCATGCTTTTGGGACTGAGATAATGTGGGGGTGAGGGTTAGCCAAGAACCCTGCTCAACATGGGGCTGTTACCCCTGCTAAAATATCTCTGTGGGTGACTTAAATGTTGGTAAAGGAGATTGCATGTTGGTTTGGAGGAGAATTCTTTTGAGCATAGACAGTAATTTCATAATTAGCCCTTAAAATTACATGGTAGTGAAAACCCAGAAACATTAAAGATCACTAACATTAAAGCATCTGTTTTATGTTTCAGCTATCCTTGTCTGGATCCCACTTGAAGCCTTTTAAAAAGGAAGTGAAAAAGATAGTGTGCTTTGAATTAGGGTGAGAACTGGTTAGAATGGTAAAGATGATTAAAAGCAGCTACTAAACTGGCCATAAGCACAGGCCATGGGCTGCTCTGAAAGGACAGGGAAATATTTTTGCACAGTCAGAAGCGTGTGTGTGCTGAACAAGTAGATTTAGTCTTCATTGTCTCTAATATTCAACGATGTAGGGTTTATTTCAGGTAACATGATCTTCAAACATCCATTGACACAACAGTGATACTTCCACAGTGTACAGGAGCTTTGTCTCTTAGCATGAACATTGTGAGTTCAGCTAAGACTTCAGTGAACAGAATTCACAATTAAAAAAAGTCTGATGGGTGTTTCCAATGATGTTCTTGTCAGAGATTTTTTTCATTTTCCATCTGGTGATGGCCTGTTGGTCAAAAAGAAACAGCAAATGACGTCACTGGAATCAACTTTTATACCAAATTACTGAAATTTAACATTTCTCCCTACTGCTCCCATCTTGTTTTCCTTACTCAGAAGCTGGTAACTATTTTAGGATAAATCCTTTTTTTTCCGTTCCTGGTGCCCAAGTTGCATGTACGCAGCTGGTTTAGGAAAAAATCCTTTTTCTGACATGTGCGTTCTAAACCAGCTCAATTCCTACCTACAAGGTCACTTAAGCTCAAACCATTTTTAAGTGTTTTCAGAGCTTGTCCACAGGAGACTACACATAGATGCTGTGTCACTGAAAAATCCCACCTTTCTGTTTGAGTAGGTGGAACCACATGGCTGGGTCAAGCCCTTTAATTATCTCTCACTTGCCAAGAAGGTTTGTGTCCAAACGAAGTTATGGCCTGAAGCTCTGTGGGCCTTGGTTTTGTCTCTGGTACTTGAGAAAAGGCTTTGTGTCATAAGGACATGTGAAGTGCTTTCAGCATCCCCATTGATAACTGGCTGAGGAGTCACAGATCAAAACATTCAGAAAAAAATCAATTTAGCCATCTTTAACTTTGTATTGTAGAGAAGGAAGATATGGCTTAATTGCTTTTCTATAGCAGTAGAGGTATTTTTAAAATTGTGTTGAAAAACATTTCCGTTACTGTTTCATCTAAATAGTGTTTATGGTATTTTCTATCTAATTTATTCTGCCTGTATGTATTTCATTTTTAAATGTCAGTTTGCCTTTCGATAAAATTAAGTGTAAGGTGATGACTAACATCACAGCTTTTTCCAACAGTTTATATATTTGCATATTCCTAGGGCCTTCATTCAAACAGAAAAAATACAGACTAGGTAGGAATAAATTATTTGAGGGAGTGTTTAAGTGAAAGACTCATAGTACCAGCAAATGTATTGACTTCTGAATTGTAATTTTTCCTATCAAATCCATGTGAGTTTCTTGCTTTCGTTTGGGTTTTGTGCCTCTTAGGAGTGTCTGAAAGAGACTTGGAAGCCCAGATTTGCCTGGGCTCTAAAGGCAAGAATGGATCTCCTGCCTTCCTCCTGTTCTTCATAGATAGAACTTGTGAAGAACTCAGGGGCATTAAGTTCTGGTTCTGGAATCCCCAGCAGAGGAGGCAGTTTCTGGCACAGAGGAGGAAAATGCAAGCTATCCCTTTTCCCTGGCTCTGTAATTGCACACACGGCCATCAGTCATGGGAGAGACGCAAGCGTTGGGAGGCGCAGTGGAAGCCAAACCTCTGGCCCACAGATCCTCCTGGGACCACCTGGTTGGTTTTGAACCCATTTTTCTTTCCTTCTTTGACACAGGCCTGTGTTACTCGCTGGCTGTGTCCCCAGGCACTCTGGTTTTGCTCTGGTCACTGTTGTGAGGTGCAGCCAGGAGAGCAGAGACCTGACACAGGGTGCACCACAGTGCTGAGACTTGATTGTGGTTAACACCTTGCTGAAAGAGCAGTGGGACCTTCAAATTATCTATCCTGTCACTGCAGTGCTTGCCTGCCTCTCATCACTTTTTATGCCTGTTCTGCCTACAGAAGTATTTTAAAGTTTTGAAATATTAATGCTTATGGTTTAAGTATCTCCTGAAAATACAACTGCAGAATTGTGTATTTGTGCAGGGCAGTTGAGCAAAACTAGGCTAATGGCATCTCCAGCCTAAATTTCTATTGCTCAACACTGTATTCCTCAGTCGAGAGAGTGTTGGAGGAAGCTGTTTTTGTTTCCTGGACTCCTCACTGTGCTACCTGTTGAACCAGTGGCCAGCCACTGGGATGTTCATCTGAGTTTATCTAAAACGTGGTGTTTTCTGTCTGCTGACACCATCCAAATCTCTCAAATCCATGACCTCTAACGCTGCTTTCAGGGAAGAGAGTGTGTAACAGATGGACCTCATCTTTTGCAGGGTGGTCCAGACTGTCATGGCGGTCTAGAAATAAAATGTATTAATAATGAATGTTCTTAACACCACCATTACTGTTCGTGTTATTTATTCACAGCTGCTTTGATCCTCCTCTCTTCAGTCTTGGCTGCAGTGCAAGGGGCAGTACAAAACCCATGATTTGAAGCCCTGGTGGGGAGGGATGAGCTTGGGGAGTGGGAAGTTCCTCCACACAGAGCAAACACTGCACTTGAGGGTGATTTCTGCTGGGAAAAGGGCAAGAGGTGGGAGTGGGAAAAAAACATAAAATATGTTTGAGGCCAAGAATGTCTCTTTTTTTAAACAAACTTTTGTAGTTAGAAACAGGTTGACAGAGAGGAGGGTACAGTGAAGCGAGTTGGAGGGTGAGAATGTGAATTCAGCAGCACAAATGTGCAGGTCTGACAGTCCAGGGTGGGGTGGAATTGCTGTGTGTCCAGTCTGGGCAGCAGAGTGGAGGCTTCAGACTTAACCAGAGCTCTTCAGCTGCTGTGGCAATCCCTGATGCCTGCCTGGGACAAAGCCTGTGTGTTCTCATGCATCCCCTGCCTCCTGAGGACTGCAGAGATCCCTCTTCCCATGTGTGCTGGTGAGGGGTGATGTCTTAAATCAGCTTGCAGATAGAAACTGTGCCCCAGTTTCAAAGGGGTGGTAAGTGGGGGAAAAAGCTTTGCCTGAATTCTGGTATGAGAGGAAGCTTTATTCCAAGCAGACTTCTAAAATACATGTTCCCAGCATTTATCAGAGCATTCCCTGAGCCAAGTTATGATTCTTCTCAGATTTTTGCTCTCAGGGCCAACCCACCCTCAATGTTCATTAGCAAATAAAAGCACCACATGACCCACACACTTGGCTAGCAGCACCCCAGCCATCTTGTAAGCATTTGAAGTAATAGTACAACTTGCATACATTTCCCAAGCAAGCTCAGTAATTTTGTGTTTGGAGAGTTTGAGCCAACTGGTATTATTTCCAAGAGAAACACTGTGTGTTCACCCATTTTACCTTTAAAGCAAGAGAGAGGAAAAAGGTTTGTATGGCCTGTGTTTTGTCATCCCTCCCATGGGGCTGCTTAACTGCCCTCTTGACATTCCTTTTACAAAAGGAAGAGTAGCTTTCAATATTTTTCTTCTTGAGTTTCCTTAAAAAAAATACTAAAAAGAAATCACTGAGGTGGTGGTCCCAGTGGAGAGAACTGAACATTACTTGGTGACTGGCCTGTGTTGTTTGTAGTTACCTTTTACAGACTCTTCTAGAAATAATCAAAATGCTGCAACTGGAAATGAATGCAGTGGGAGACTCAGATGATTGCTGCAGTGACACAGCTTTGGTACCCTCAGGAAGGGACAGGCTGTCCCCACCATCTTTTCATCCATTTCAACTTTGGATTTTGGCAAGGCTGAGAGGAATCAAAGGGTTGCTGACGGACTTGATGGGTTTGGAAAGGCTAAGGGAGAAGTGAATGTGCTTGAAGCAGCCTCAGGGGATACCGATGAATGAACATCTGGTAAAAATTAAGTATTACTGCAATAAAAAACAACAAACCAAAAACCAAAAAACCAAAATGCAAGGTGGCTAACAGCCAGGAGATGGCTGATGGTACAGATAGTACCTACTGCCCTGTCTTTGGCTTTCCCCAGCCCCATTTAAATAGTTCTGCTCTAGACCATCAGGCATCTGCTTCCCAAAGTCCTAACCAGTACTGTGAAGTGACCTGTGACTGTGACAGATGGTTCATAAACACATGCATTTCATTTAGGTGGTCAAATTGTGATGCATTTTAGGGAGCTGATCTACACAGAAGGCATTTTCAGCAAGTTGAGTACCAGGTTGTAAAAAGAGCCAAAGTTTTAAAACTGGTGAAAATGGCCATCAGGTATTAAAATAGCTTTCTTAGATACTGCATCCTCTGCTGATGGGTCCATTGAGTGTCTGGCTTTCAGTTTATATGTCTGAACTTTCTTGTTGTATCCTTTGTGTCTTGGCTAAATACGTTTGAAATCAGGGAAAGTTTCTCTATTTTACTGGACCTAAGGTAAAAATTCTTCTTACAGTGCAGCAAAATTAATTGTAAGGGATCCAGAAGGTTTCTAAGGAACATCATACTTTTCTGTAGAGCTCAATAAACTAATTTTAGTAAATTGACAGTGTTCTCTATTAAAACAGATTAGACAAATCATGTGTTCACTGCTGTCAAGTGTCAGCAGTGGTTTGATTAATGCAAAGTAATGTTGTTTGACTGATTGTTTGTAGCTGTCCATAAGATTTTGAATTTGAATATGGGGTTGTAAATTAATGAGTTAGTAGCATTTTTCACTCCTGATGGTGGTCCAGAGCCAGATTTTGGAAGGAATCAAAGGCAAGTGATTTGATTTGGATGACTTTGTGAGGGAGAGAACATTCTGTTCCCTTGAGTGTTTTTTCAGCAAGGGAACCTGCTTTGCCTGGTGTCTTTAGAGATGGCACATCGTGCTCCAGCCCAGGGCTGCTCCACCACCACTGCCCCTTGGCACAACCAGCTCAGGCTCTGTTCCACCACCTGTCCAGAAGACTGGTTTCTTAGGAAAGGCTGTAGGAGATGAGAGTTCTGGTTCATGTGAGCAATTTTATATACTATCATAGAGCAAGGAAGCAGCACTTGGTCACTGATGTACCTGAGCTGACTTCTACAATTATTTGAAATAGCATTTAATGCCTCAAGTGTACTATGTGTTTGGCAAATACAGGAAAAGGTATTTTCTCTGAAAAGTATCTTTTAGGTGCACTGTGTGTCAATCCCTATTTACTTCTAGTCTTTCTCACTTTGCAGCTTATCTCTGGCCAATTTAAATAAATTGACCTTTGGGGTTTTTGAGGTAGAAAGGAATAAAGATGTGACTAAAATGTCATGAAAGCCTCTGGGTTGACTCTAGGGATCTCTATACCATGTTATCTTTTCTTTTATCTAGAACACTGTTCTGATGTGCTTTGATCTTCAAGGATTTTTAAAACATGGGGTTTTTTTATGTGCAAATGGCTACTAAAAAGTTTACAGATTCACAGCGTGTGTGCAGTGTAGGGCTCTCTCAAGACTGCTTTTGATATCTGACTATATCTGCACCAAAAAAAATAATCCATGAGTACCTAAACAAGCTTACTTTGTCTGATAATACCTGGGTCTTACAGGTATGTGTGTTTTTCTCTGGGGGTTGAGGCATTTTAAGGGTTTGGTTTAATTTTTCTGATTTTACAGGTAGTGGGGGTTAATGGGAGCT